>CAUYPK010018324.1:0-47357 GCA_963574355.1 Loris lydekkerianus
TATAACCCAACTATACCACAAGACTATGAGGAAAGGACCAAGGAAGGGGAAGGGAGGGGGGAGGTTTGGGTGGAGGGAGGGTGATGGGTTGGGCCACATCTATGGTGCATATTTTTATCTATAATAAAAAAAAAAAAAAGACTTCTCTAAGAGGAAGCTCTTGCATATTTAACAAAAAAAAAAATAAATAAATAAAAAAATAAAAGAAGAAAAACAAACAAACAAACAAAAAGAGTTCTCCAAACATGTTACTTCCAATTCAAACTATTCGTATTCAAAAATCAGCCTCAGCCTTAGCAACCAGAACTTTTCTCTCCTATAAATGTTATTTCTTTGCAAATATTCTGTGGTTCTCCAGTTTTCCTATCTAACAATCATTGCAATAGCCCCCCAGTTTTTCTCTGCATAGTCTCAGGTTGTCTGCACACCCATCTAAACCATCTTTGCACATTCCAGCAACCCATAGTCTCAGCTTGTATGCGCACCCATTCAAACAGTCTTTGCCCACTCTTGCAACTTCTGTGCACTTGCAGGTATTCTGCCCCCTCGTCCCTAGCTAATTTTCTCCTCATCTCTCTCCAGTACAACATTACCCACTCTGTTTGGAAGTAGGTCTTTGGCAATTACCGAAGGTATGTTATTAACTCTGCCAGCTGCTCCATCACCTGCACTCACTGGAAGCCAATTTTAAAAATCTTTTGTTCTTGGATACTCTGCTTATTCTAATTAGAGAGCTTATCATAGGACTGCAGCAAAATTCTGCTTTGACAATAATCTTTCCTCCTTACTTCCATAACAAAGAGCAAACTGTGTTTCAGATGCCAACCTATAGGTATCAAACTACTGATTTTTCTTAGCTTACGTTAATTTGTAACAACACTTGTAAAAGCCTAAGACCTTTCTTCTGGACCTTCTTAAATTATGTATGAAACTGCACGAGAGCTCTGGACATTAAAGAAAGTATGCTAAATAATATCTGTTGTTTTTTTTAAAAGCAGAAATTGGAGAAACAAATTTTGCTAGCTTCTTTTCATTAAATTTTTCTCTGCTTTATTTAAGACTTCTTTTTCTCTCCTATCTTTCCAAGTCACATATAATTGGGCAGGAAACTCAAGGAGATAACAGCTGCTGGTGAGGAGGAGTTAATTTCTAATGTGACACAGGAGGATACCAAGGATAGGAAACTACGGAACAAGAGAAACACAACTTCTGGGCACTGCTGAACCCAGAAGTTTACTGGTTTCTTTCTAAAGTCAAAGTAATTTCTAGGTCTCTTGTAACCTTAAGCCTGCTTATTAGTCTACTAACTAAGTATAGTAACTATATGTAATATAGAAGAGTCAGCCTTTCACATCTGTGGGTTGTACAGCCATGGATTCGACCAACTGCAGATGGAAAGAATTTATTTATTTATTATTTATTATTAAATCATAGCTGTGAACATTAATGCAATCACGGGGCACCATACATTGGTTTTATAGACCATTTGACATATTTTCATCACACTGGTTAACATAGCCTTCCTGGCATTTTCTTAGTTATTGTGTTAAGGCATTTATATTCTACATTTAGTAAGTTTCACATATACCCTTTTAAGATGCACCATACGTGTGATCCCACAAATCACCCTCCCTCTACAAATCCTCCTCCCTCCCCTCCCGTCTTTCTCCTCCTTCCCCATATTCTTAGCTTATAACTGGGTTACAGCTTTCATATGAAAGCCATAAATCAGTTTCATAGTAGGGATGAGTACATTGGATAATAAATGCATCAGTATGGAACATGTGCAAACTTTTTTCATGTCAGGTTCCCTAAACAATACAGTATAACAACTATTGGCATGGAATTTACATTGATGTGGGTATTATAAGTACTCTAAAGATGATTTAAAGTATCTAGGAGAACACGCATAGGTAACATACAAATACTGCATCTGTTTTATACCAGGAATGAGCGTCTCCATAGACAGGAGATTCTGGAACACATTCCATGTGCATACCAAGGTGTTGACTGTACTAATTCTCTCTTTTCACACATTTATTAATTTATCCATTCATCTTTTAACTCAGTAAAAATTTATTAGGGACCCCATGCAAGAAGATGGGCTAAATGCTAAAGACACACAGAAAGGCAAGGTCTCTGCTCACAATAAGCCTCGAGTTATTAGGAGAACGAGATAAGTAAAGATATACTAAAATGTGTGATGAACACTTACAAGCACTATAAATGGATACAGGAGTAGTGGCTTTTTCAAACCTTGTAAGATGCATAATTATGAAACATACAAGATGGCATTCAGTTGTATACATTCTTAGTGGGGAAACTGCACTAAAAGTGACTTACCATTGCACAAATCTGTAACTAAGTTTTTTAAAAGGTGCAAATAATAGTTGGAAGTATTGTCGCTGTGAATTATTGCACGACATTACATGCCAGGAATACATGTCAGAAATGGTTACTAAAATAGCCATTGTAAGGCAATCACTGTAATTGCCTTTACATGGCCAGACATATTTATAACATCCAAAGGAAAATCACATTGGTTTAAGAAGGTTGCAAAGCTGGGAAGAAAATAGAAGGAAATATTCTTGCTTAATTGAGCATTGCTAAAGAAGAAAGGGACTTGAATGAATTAGCAATTTAGTCACAATGATAAGTGGAGTGTTTTTGTTGTTTAGTTTTTGTATTTTAGCTGGTTTTTTTTTTTTTTTTTAACTTGGTAGAAAGATTTGAGCTTAGAAAAATTGAAGAAAACTGATGAAAGACACACAGAATCTTTTTCATCTGAAAGAGGAAAGATCAAATCTGGAGATGTTATTTCAGCCCCTCTCTGAGACTTTCTTTTTTTTTTTTTCCTGGGGTGGGACTGCCTACCTAGTGAAGGTGAACAAAGACTTGAAGAAGCCTTGCTGTCAGTAATTCTTAATTAACTTTGACTGCAAGAAAAAATGCAGTAGGACTTGAAAGGTAGGTTTCTTGCCAAAAACCTCAAGGCTAGCTGAGATTCTATAACTTTCCAGTGCCTGAAGATGCTGTGTAAAGATAACAGAGAATCTGTATCGCAGGAGTAGACACAAAGGTAAGTGTATGAGTGAGAATTAGAGAATTCTTTGTGCATATTTTCATTTATACCACTATTTACCTGTCTGTCACTCTTAATATATACCAAATCTATCTTTAAACACATTAACAATTCGATGATAGTGTAATTAATTAAATGGAGTCCATTCACCTCTACTTTAGGTAAGCAAACTCAGATGCAGTATCTCTCTTGATGCGTCTGTCTTTCCAGATTTCATGTCAGTTTGCCTTGTGGACTTCAGTTCTCTAATGTTGCCAAGAATAGTCATTGATTTTCAGTTTGTCCCACTTTCTTTTCTTTTTTTTTTTTTTTTTAATTGTAGGACAAGAGTGATTGTAGGATAGGAATGATGACTTCCAAGCTCTTTTCGTTTCAAACCAGAAACCCAAAGTCTTTCAAAAGGCTTTAAATAAGGAAATTATAAAACACTATTAAAAAAAAAAAATACTCTTTTGCAGAACAGGTTAAAGGAAAGGTACCGTGGAAGCAAGGAGATAGGTTAGGAGGCCATTATACTCAATGACTTAGGGAAAGAGCGCTGATGGTTTTAATGACAATATAGCCTCATGTTGGTGAAGAGACAGATGTAGATGATAAGGACATAAGGTACGAGAAGATCAAAGAAATGAAATGCTGGGTGGTCCCTGTGGCTCAAGGAGTAGGGCGCTGGCCCCATATACCAGAGGTGGCGGGTGCAAACACAGCCCTGGCCAAAAACTCCAACAAAAAAACAAAAAAGAAAGAAATGAAATGCCCTGGGTAAGTGAGCTCTCTATCACAGCTTAAAGTTATTCAGTACGAGAAGGGAACTTGATTTGAAGAGAAGGACTTAGAGGCAGAAGAGAAATGCTTCACTAAATAAAGCAGGGCAACAGTAAATGAACCTGTCGGATGACAGTATGAACAAAGGAAGAAATTAGTATATTCAAATAGCATGGAACTGACTATAACATAATTACATTTTAATGTTTATTTTTAATATCAAGCTGGGTATATGTCTCTCTTCAATTACAGTAAATTGGAGAGAAACAAAGGCACTTATTCCATGCAGTAACTTTAAGTACATTGGATGCAGGAAAATGAGCAAATTCTACGTAAGTGAAGAAAATCTGGCATCTGCAGGAGAACCCCAAGTCTCAGTTAAGGTTCTGTAGGTGTAGGTGAAGGATAGAAATATAAAGACTAAAATAGAGCTTATTGATCTTGAAATGGCCTCTAAAACTCAAAAGATTTGTGAGAATCATGGGGAGGGAAACATTTGTTCAAATATAGCAAACAGAAAGGATCAAAAGGATGCATGCAAAAGAGAATCAGATCTTTTAGATTATATGACAATCAGGGAAAACGGGGATGTGAACAAGGTGGCAATAACCCAACAGCTCTTAAGGTTTGTATATCCTCTGACCTCACTATATTCCAGAGTTCTAGCAGAGGCTGGGTGGCTCCGAGGAGTCACAGGGCAGGCAGGTGGCAGCTCTGCTAAGCAGTGGTTATTAGCAAGCATCATGCAATCAGATAGCAAAAGACAGCTGCAGTGAGTGGAGGCAAGAAACTACATTTAGTGGCCCCTTGCAAAGGTGTGGCATTAGCAGTGGACAGAAGTTATGGAGTGCTCTATCACTGGACTTCCTCAGGTAGCTCAAGGTCTTAAAACCTATGCGATTTCTCCCAATAGTAACATAGTCCACATTTTGGTGTAAGAGGACCTTAGATCATCAACTGCATTTAAAAGTGAGGGTGTGAGGAAGCTTGAGACCTTAATTGTGCTTCGATTGTATATTATGGCAAACTTGATAAGGCTTCCTATGATCCTCTTGGAATGCTGACTCTGACAATAAGATCATTCATTTTTGTGGAAGCCAGCAAAATTGAGCAGATATAAGCATTTGCTCTTCTTTTCTTGCTCTTTGAGGCTCATTACATTCTGTCTCAAATCCTGAGAAATTTTCGGTCTCTTTCCACATTTTCTTCACTGAAGCAAGTCCCCCTGCTGTCTGACTCCTCAACAAAACATCATTCTCTGGACCTCTCGCTTTGTTCAGCGTTTCTCCTGCTTGTGACAACTGTCTCTTGCATATACTCAATGAGAAGTTCTCAACAGGATTTGAGGTCTTTCTAACAAGGAAGATTTTGCCTTATTTTAACTTTGCTAGCCTAGATAAGTAAAATGTTATCTGCAGAGAGAAGCATCTTATGATAGTCTAGCCTTAATTATAATTCAATTTATTTATTATATGAGAATGAAAGTCTTGCATAGAAAATAGCAGGCTTTTAAAAAACATTTTTGCAAGTTCTGTTTTCGGGGAGTGCCAGACCTCTTATTTAAGAGTGGGATCATGAATGAATTACACTGAATTATAAGGTTTCTTAGAGAATCCAAAATAGTAAATTATTTCCTGACAAGGTCTGTAAATACCGATTCTTACTTATAAGTTAGATAAACAGAATCTAACGTTGGAAAAAGCAAACTTTTTTTTTTATAGATGTTTCAATTAGTTAAACAACATGTTACAAAATCATTCCTTTATTTTCATTTACTCCATAGGAAAATTCACATGGTTCCTATAAAAATAAGAGACATGAGAAGAATACTTTCCTTATGACAATTTATTCTGCTAGAACCTCTCTAAGTGAATAAAATAAAAAAGTCAACATATACTACATACTCTTTTAACATATAGTTTAGAATTCAACTGATTAACTGGTTTCATATTGCATTTATTTTTAAGTACAATAATGTCACTACTGCAGGATTATATACTTCATCAGAAAGATGAAAAGCAGCTTCACATTCATTAGTATGACAGTGTACAACTCTTTGACAGCAGCCTCTAATGGATATATGGTAGAGTGTAACATGCATAACTCTGGCTGAAGTGGCAACAGGGGAATATTGGCCTTTTATTCCATCGTTGTGTATATTAAATTTGAGTTTACATATGAAAACATCAAAGGACGAGTTTTCAAAGATAATAATAACCCAATCTAAAAGCTCAAAAAACAAATAAGAACATGGATTATTAATAAAAGAATATAATATAACTGTATTAGTTTCCTATTACTATCCTAATAAATTACCACAAACCCATCCGCTTAAAATGACACAAATTAATTATCTCATAGTTCAGTAGGTCAGAAGTCTGGGTTGGCTCAGCTAGCTCTCTGCCCTGCGTTACAAAGGCCCAGATGAGGTTGTCGGCTGGCTGGTTTCTTATCAAGAGGTTCTTGGAGAATCTATAGTTCCTTGAAGCTAAAGGACCTAGGTCCCCTTTTTCTTGCTTGGTTATCAGCTGGGGACACTCTCACAGGCCTCTCTCCAGTCCATGCACTTGGACCCCAATCTTCAGAGCAGCAACATGTCAAATGTTTCCCATGATCCTAATAGCTAACTTTCCCTTCTGCCAAATCTCTCTTTTGCTTCCAGCCAGAGATAGCTCTTAGCTTTTAATGATTCATTTGATTATATTGTGCCCACCAGAATAATTCAGGATACTTGCCCTATCTTAAGCTTCATAATAATACATTTATTACATTCCAGATGCCCTTTTGCCATGTAGTATAAAATATTCATCAATTCCAGGGATTAGGACAGGGGTGTCTCTGAAGGATCATTATTTAGCTTAGCACACCCACTAAAAATAAAAGGAAAATTAAAAATTACAAAAGAACTATAGAGCGCCATACATGATGTGGGATTATTTTTTAAAAGAGTATTTTGTGAGAGAATAGCAAAACAAATCATGACATTCCAACCTACAAAATATTATGTGGCCATAAAAAAAAAAATCCTATTTTTAATGTGTATTTAATTATATTAGAGATTTATGCAATCTAAGTAAAACAAAATTATGTATATTGTATAAAGCATATTTTACACATATGTATATACACATATATGTACACATATTTATGTATTTGCATGTATATTCACATATTTATATATGTAAATGCATGAACATATCCATATGTATGTATAATTTATGTATACATACAATATCTTTATTTACCAAACAGACAAATACAATAGTATGGCAATCTCTGGGTAATGCCACTATATTTCTTCATAGTTTCTCTGAGTATCATAATATTTTCTAAAACATCATGATCAGAAAATAAAATTCAAAGTTTATAAAAAGGAATAATATCACACATAGTTTCTCATATAAAATGGAATTTTTCAGCAAAGAATCCAATGAGTCTAATTCTATGCACAGTTCTTAGTTTATTATGAATTAATGATAAAAGGAAACCTGGTACCCTGAGACAGGAATAGGGAAAGAGGAAGAAAATTCATGCTTTAGAGATAGATAAATCCCCCCAAATAATTGAAGGCTCACAGAAGCTTCTTTTAATAGGCAAAGTCTTTTCTCAGTTCCATTTAAAGTTTTTCTCTAACCTGCAGTATCAAGGGTTTTCAGGATTTGGGAGTATCTTAATTTTACATGTGTGCATGTAAGGAATTCTGACATGGGTTGCACATTAGGGCCTCTACAGTTTCTTCAAGTCTCCACTTCATCTTCAAGATTCCCTAAAACTACATCTTTGACTGTTTTTTTGTTTTTTTTTTTAACCTTTTTCTAAAAGAAAATTCAAATATTAAGGGATGCAAGTTTTTTGCAAGTTTTTGTTTTGCTACATGAGCATTATATAATGCTGAGGTCAGAGTTTTTAATGTGCCTGTCACCAGAATAGTGGTCATTGTCCCAGATAGGTAAGTTTTCATCCCTCACCTCCTTTCTGCTCTCCCCCAACCTGGTTTCCAATGTCCTTTATACCTCTTTGTGCCTATGTGTACCCACTTATGAATGAGAACATGTGATATTTGCTTTTCCATTCCTGAGACGCTTCACTTAGGATAATAGGCCTTCTCTTTTGATGAGGGACAAAACAAAGGAAGAAACAATCTTTCCTTCACCCTGATGGCAAGTAACTCCATACTATGAGTTATGGGAAAGCTAGATAGAGGCCTTTGACAATAAAAGGAAAACTGCCTGTGTTTCTCATGCATTCTCAATGTCCAAAACATTTCAAAAGGATCTCTAATATCACCTGTTTCTTCAAACAGTAAATCATTGCCAAGGCAAAGGAGCTCAATTCCAAGCCCTGCCCTATGCTTTCATACTTTATTAATATCAGTGAGTCTGCTTTAAGTGGGGAACACTGACATACGTCATTACAATGGGTTATTACTGTCACTGCTCCATTTTTTTCTGAAATTCACCAAGAAGGCAGTCACTCCCCTTTGGTCTGAACAGTACTCTTCTTCACAAAAGGGAAAAGTTAGCGAGAAGTTGAGTACTTCGGATGTGACAGACAGGCCACTTGCCACTAATACTCAAAGATGGCAGAATAAAGGATCAGAGGAATTAAATGCTCCATCTTTCCTAGAAAAAAATCCTAGATCACAACGAATAAATTAGCATGATGAGCACTACCCTTTGGGGACTCTGGCTGGGTAGTAAGCCTACCCCGTGTGGTTACACACTGTATTGCTACACTGGTGTCTTCCACAGTTGCTTAAAATAAATAAAAAGAGAAAAAACAAAAATTGAAGTAGTGGTTGTTTTTCATCTGAGACCTTGTGAGGATGAAGACTATGTCTCATCCATCTTTGTGTCCTCAAAGCCTAGCACAGTGTTCAATAAATAAGAGTTGAATAAATGACTGGTTTAAGGAATGAAGGCACGGAGGAGAAAACTACAGAAAGAAACAGAAAAGACACAGAAACTGGGAAGTAGAGAGAGGTCTTGCAATTTAGGAAGAAATGATCTCACTCTTTCTTTATTCTACCCTGACTTATCCTAGACAACATGTTGCCGCATTGTATAACTCACTTTCCCCAGTGACATCAACCTGCCCCATAAGCTTTTTGCGATAGTAGACATCTGGTTTATACCAGGAAGAAACACATTCCCTGCATTTGTATTTATTATTTCCTATATCTCTTTTATTTCTTCTTTACAAATCCACCAATGAGTTAAAGAGCTAGGAATAGAACTGTGTTTTGAAGTCTAATATATGTTCTATTTGAAAGAACTGCTTCTGGTGTCTAAGAATAATTAACAACACATTTTAATTTATGAATGTCTTTGCTCAAAGGTCTTCCTCTGTGGGAGGGGTAGAGAAAGAACCAAAGACTGGGAGGCTAATTGGGAAACCCTCGCGTCCTTGCGCTTACCTCGGGGTAGCGCCGGGAGTGGTATTGAAGAGGTCAGAGGAAAGGCTTGCTGAGCTCTGTTTTACATATGTGCATTATAAATCGGTAACCTCCATATTTTAGATCTTAGACAGCCTCTCTCCCCTCCAGTGGGTATGATTTAAGAATAACAATGTGACATGAACATTGAGAGGAGAGGATAAGTGAATAAAGCAAAAGGACGGTGGTGAATAATTAAAAGGTGGGGGAGAGAAGAGGAGGAGAAAGAAACTGACTCAGAGGAGCAAAATGTATTCATCTTTCCTTTGTCCATCATCTTTTCCATGCACTGTAGCTCTCTTTTAGGAAGGGAGATGGCCTGATTCTTAAAGGAAATAAAGGTGGCAATTAAATACTGACAAGAAAAACAATAAAAAGAAAGAAAAGAAGAGAAAAGGAAAGACTGCCTCCTCCCTCGACCATATAAAACAATCCTGATAACTTTCCCTCTATTTATCCACATAATAAAAGCCCAAGATTTTGATCATAAAGGCCTGGGTGGGCAGTGGGGGACTTTTTAAGCATCTAGTTCTTTTTCACAGCCTTCTCACCTGTCCCATTTTCTACTCCTCACCTCTACCTGGAGTCAGCTGCTGGCCTCAGAGAACCCAGGCGCCCATTGTGAGCAGTTCTGTGTGGCCACACCTGCACTCACCCTGCCCCCAGCCTTGCTGTTCACTGCCACCTGCTTCTGCTCAGCTCCCATGGCTCAGAGGATCTTTGGATACTGTGTCTTCCAAGCCACTACCTGCAGCCTCTGCTCTTGTAGCATGTTCTGAGTCCTTCTTGGAGAAAGTACCCAACCCAAAAGACCTTGGTCTTGAACAATATTTTCTATGTTTATTTCAACTGCCACTATTTCAGTAAGACTTTTATTCCACGTCACCTACAAGTGTTCAAGCCACTCTTCTCAACATCCCTGGACCTAAAAAGATGTCCTGGACCTCCTTACTCTACAGACCCCTGGTTAATATGAATTCCTTTCTCCTCCCGTGGCCAGGCCTCAGTGTGGCTCTAACTGCCTCTTCTCTAACTTCCTCATTACCTCAGAGCAGTCTGCCTTTTGTCTTTCCTAGGGTTTGAGTTCACCAGAGAACTCCAATCTACAGGTGTAGACCTGAAATAGAAGCAACATATTTCACTGCTACCCACTTTTTGACTACTTCCAATATGTTCTTTTCTTCAGCCTAGTTGCCTCCTGAGTTAGGTACATGCAAAATACATCCTTATCTTAAGGCCTTTGGAGTCACAAAGACTTGGATTCAAATTCTGACTTTCTCCCCTACTAGCTATTACCTTGGGAAGTCGTATACCTTGGATTGCTCATTTATACAGTAAAGACAATAAACCTTGCCTCACAGTCATACACATATCATGACCAAAGAGCTAGAGCCTCATATTCCTTCTCCGACACTACGGTGCCAAGTACAGAACTGAGCACAGTGCTCAAGAAACTAGGGCAGGGGGTAATACTGGATAGCTCACCAATGGCAAGTGACCTCAACAATACAAAGAAATAAGATCAAATATAGGAAGAAGGGAAACACAGCTAGAAGGTTAAAGCAGCTCTTTATGGAGATTTTAAACATTTTAAAAGATTGGAAAAGTAAAAGGCTACCTAGTAATCCTGTTGTTAAGGCCCCAAGTCACAAAGGCTTACATGAAAGTAGCAGAGGATGAGTCAAAGGAAAGTTTCTAGTGTTTTGTGAGAAATTCAGAGGGAAGTTACGGAGGCCGTGCTGCCATCTATTCTCTGCCTTTCAATGTTATTCTTCTTGCCTTTTAATAGGGACTAGGACCATTTTCTACCTTTGTCTCTTTAGTTTCAAATGAGGCAAGATCAACGCAACGACAAAGGAGATGCTGCCACTCTGCTTCCTTTCCACAGCCTTTACGCCTAGAACTCTGTCTTTGATCACTGCATAACTATCTTCTTTATAGTAGCTCATCCCATTATCCTCATTTTGTAAATGCAGAAACTGAGGCTCAGAAAAATTAAGCAACCCCCTTTGTTAAGGTCTCTTAAAATATTAATGTGATTAATTCCCTTTTTCTACACTGGGCTTATATGATACAGATACATAATGCAAAGTCACTGAAGAAAAAGCACCTAGATTGATGGTTCTGCATAGCCTCCAGTTTTGTACCCCAGAAACATAGTTCTTTCTGATGGAATGGTTGAAATGAGTAAGGTCAGACCCAATCTGCAGGGTAATATCTACCACACCTTCTTACAATTTTATTTTGCATCTAAATTAAATAGTTAGCTATCCTGTATCGACTGTGGTAAAATGGGGAATCTTGAACGTGTGATGTCCAGAGACAGCAGCTAACAAGAGAGCAAGACCAGGACAGGGAACTGAATTTTTCAGCCCTGGCCTTAAGGGGATTAACAAATTTCTCAGTGCCCGAGGCTCTAGATGGTCTGAAATTGGTGAAAATATACTCTGGTATGTGTGGTAAGACATGGCAATTGGTTAATAACATGCAGAAGGTGGCAGTATTTGGCATTCAATATATAGATAAACCTGTGTGCCAAGGGCATCAATCACTTTCAAGCAGGATTACTGGGGAGAAGGCAGGGCCCCCATCTTAGACAAAAGAGGCTTGAAATAATCAGGGAGATTAGAGGTCGTCAGTACCCTAGGGAGAGAGATGATGCTCAGAAAAGTTTTACAATAAAAAATAAAAAGATGTTACTTAAGACATTGAGGTACTTTATTAATAATAATATGATTTAGTGGGGACTGTGTCTCAGGCATTGTTCTAGGTATTTTACATATAAAATGCAAATGTATTTGTCCATTAAATAACTATACAAAAGGAATACTAGAGTTCTTATTTGTGAGAGGAAACAGGGAGAAGTTTTAAAGGCCTCCGAGTAAATTTTAGTAAAATGAGGATTAAAAACATTATCTACTTCAGATTATCTTTGGGAGGATTATCTGAGTCAATATAATGAAGAACTTCAAAGAATATTTGGCAAATGTTCAGCCTGAATTAAGGCTATCTCCTACTTGTTAAAAATAAATAAGTAAATATTAATAATAAAATAAACTTAAATATAAAATCCTTTAGAAACTTGCTCAAGGTTAGAAAATTATTCATTGGTTTGAGCCAATGAATAGTTTTGAAAAGTAAAAGGCAACCTATCTCCATCTGACTCCAAATGCTGAGCCTTTAAACCCTCAGCTGTTGAGCAGAAGCTCAATCACACCCATGAGGCATACACAGTGTCAGGGGTCAGGAAAGGCCAGGGAAGCAGTGAGCAGTGGTTGTTGCTTTGTGGCCATAGTACCTGGAAGGTCATCCAGAACATGGCAAATGGGCTTTGAGCATCAAGACATCTTGGCTTCAGTCATGTTTAAGATGGCGCTCCTAACACTAGCCAGATTTGGTTAGACTAAGTTCTGGGTCTTGAGTATGGCCAACCTCCTAGGTGAAATTTAGCGGTATTTATAGCCAAAGAGACATGAAACACCAAAAACTGTATTAAAGATTTATGGGGAAAGAGTATAGTGGTTCCAGATTTCACCTTGAAGTTAGTGAAGGTAGGAGATTTGGAAAAGATGATGGGATGATATCGTGTATTTAAAAGCAAACTCTTTAATCAGTTTTTACAAATGATTTCCGGGTGCAGATACTGACATACTACTGATGTATTGTTCAATTTTCGGTCTCACATTACCCGGTAGACACAAAAAGGTCCACTGCAAGGACTACCCACTAACCCCTACTGAGTTAATACAGGACACTTTATGACAAAGGTTTTGTCTGTAAAGGTTTACAGCCAGTTTGCAAGCTCTCACCTTGACCTGTGTTTATGGATATCTTTGGTCCAGGGTACTGCCTAATCTGCCAATGGTTTTCTTTCATAGTTGAGAGAGTTAAGGCCATGTACAGAAACACATACCTCCACCACTTTGTCGTGAACAAGGCCAGAGACAGGAGTGGATATAAGGAAGCTAGTACATTGAATCAGGCATTAAAGCCATTCAAATAAATGCAAAAAAGTTGCCGTCCATAATTTGGATAGCATGTGGTAGAGGACATAACACCAGCAATACAAGAAAGACAACTCATGCAAACAATTCTGTCATTGTTAGATTTTGTTTTTCTCCCTTCAAATGATCCTTGCTCAAATTCTTTTGAGCTAGAAATTAAAACAGTGACAAGTTCATTTAAAAAAACACACATATACACACCTTCCATCATATCCGCCCTCCGTGGAACTTAATAGACTATGAATAACTTAAATAAATATTAAAAACTTGCAAAAGCATATTCTTATATCAAATCACATGAACGGTGAATTGTTTCAAAGAGTGTTTCTTTTTTCTTTTTTAAAAGTCTTGACAGACCACCATTATATCAGGTGAGCATTGCAGCAAGTAATGATATTTAAAATTAAAGAAACTTTTCCATTTCACTGATGCCAATTTTAACATTTTATAATAGGTCTTTTTGGCAGTCTAATTATTGTTCTAATTCTATTAACACTTTTTGTATAGAATTATCTTCTAATGATTACTAAAACTTTTCATTTGGAGTTGTATCACTTCATTAATCTTGATTTCTTATAATTAATCAAAAAGTCTTTTCCTCACATTTAGGTCTTAGAAATGTTTATCTGTATGTATCTAATGGATTCTTGAAGACGTCTTTGTTGGCATTCTTTTAGAAAATCTGGAAGCTGAATAGACGGCCTCATCTGAGAGATGGTGTGATTTCATGGTTAAAATCCTGGACTAAAGAGTCAGCTCATTTAGAGTCAAGACAAATTCTTCCTCATTCTAGTTGAATGTTATGCAGCAAGTTATTTAACCTCTGTGTAGCTTTTTATTTTAATCTGTAAATCTGAAATCATAGTATTAATATCTAACTCATAAACTGATCATAAGGATTTAATAAAATAATTTGTGTCTAACAAAACAGGGCCTGGTGTATAATAAATAAAGGTTAAATTTTATATTATTTGTAAAATAGAAACAATCAGTAAATTGTACTTTATGCTGGCCTTTGGAATAAGACAAGCCAGAATTTTAATTTCTTGTTCTTTGTTCTCCTAACTACATAGTATTATGCAAGCTAATGCTTTTAGATTTACTTTTCTCATAGATATAGATAGACATATAGATGTAGGAGTATATAGATACAGAAATATATATGTGTGTATATATGCGTATATACATTCACATTCATGTGTATATAAATATATACACACATATATGGAAATATATAGAGACTATATATGAATACCACCTATCAAGTTTGCTAGAAAAATTAAATTTTAAAAACTGATGGTATAGTTAGCACTTGTTATATGTTGGTTATGTTTTATTTAAATGGAAACACCTATTCTTTTTTTTTTTTACTCTACAAAAAGCCAAAATTAAATAAAATGCAATCTGGAAATTATTTATAATATTTGACTTAGATAATTGTCTTCTAATATAAAGACCTATAACTTGCCCCGGATCTGTTCATTCATTTATTCATTCATTTAAAAATATCTGAATGTCTAGTACACACCAGATACTGTGTTAACACCTGAAGGTAAAGTATTGAAAGGTGAAAACCCCACCTTCCAGGGATGTTTACATCTAATAAATGAGACAAATGAACAGACTGGGCACTATGATGGAAGCAGTTGTGGAAAGTAATGGCAGATAGGAGGGGGAGCTAAAAATCTTTCATGTATGGAATCTAAGCTTATTCTGGGTTTTTTTTTTCCAGTTTTTGGCCAGGGTTGAGTTTGAACCTGCCACCTCTGGCATATGGGGCTGGCACCCTAACCCTTTGAGTCACAGGCACCACCTGAATCTAAGTTTATTCTTAACAGGGAAGGTGTTAGCTAGAGAACAAAGAGCACAAGAACATCCCAGTCAGAGAGAACAACTTACAACAAGAATTCAGGATCAGTGTCAGGGCAGATGCGGTGCAGGGAGAGGTGCAGCTGAAGAGCCGCCAGCAGCAGGTCATCAAGAGACACACAGGAAGGGGAAGAGCTGGGGAAATGTTCATCCTTACGTACAGCGAGTTGATGTAAGGATTACTTGGGTAGGAAATGGAAAGTGACTGGAATGGGGGAAAACAGAGACAGAAATCCTGTAGACAGAAAAGTGGCAAAAGATTGATATCAAATGAGGGGTATTTATTTTTATATTTATAATATATTTACTATAACTTAAAACTGGAGAAATATCTTAACAATCTAGTTTGCCTGCCACTTGTCATAAGCTTTTCTTTAATGTTAGAGACTATTCTTCAAAATAATTTTTTGCATTTATTTTGTGCATTAGAATCTAGGGAGTACCAGACCAGGGACTATGACCAGGGACTATGACCCTCACAGGGCAGGTGTGCCTCCTGGTGAAGGAGCTGCTCATGGTCCCTGCCTTCAAGGCACTTGCAGGCTAGAGGAAAAAACAGACCAGCAAATTGTAGGTTGTATGTCACCCTTGCCAGTGTTCTGGAATGAGTTGGTCTGGGAGCACAGCAGAGGATGCATGGAGGACTGCATAGTAGGAGGTTTTCACAGACAACTTAAGGCTGCAGAGAACCTAGCCAGAGGAGGCCAGGCACAGAAAAGCATTACAGGCAGACTCAGACGTGAAGGGCCAGGGCACCTGCTAGCAAAGGAAGAGTTTAGTATTTTTGGATCATGGAGGAGAGGGAATTACAAAAGTCAAGACAGGACAGGTAAGTAGGAGCCACATTACCAAGGGCTCAGCCATCAGGTTAAAGGAGTGGACATGGACAGATTTTAAATTTTCATAAAACCATACTGGCTATCTTATTAAAAAAATGAAATGTTAAATACCTGGGTATACCAGATTTTAAGCAGCGATCTAAATGGCTACAGCAGAATAAAATCCTTCAGAGCTAGAAGTGCAGTAAATTCTTTCATATTACCAGTAACTAGTGTAGTGGCAGCTAGCAGCCACTTGAAGATTTTCCAATGATCGAATAAATTGCCAGAAACAAGATGTATAATGGGAAGTTTATTGGCCATAATTTAACAAATATTTCATTGTATAGCTCTTTCTAATTTCTCTCCTATTTTAAATAATGTTGAAATTAACATCCATGAATTTAAATCTTAAACTACATCTTTATTTATTTACTTAAAACAGAATCTTAGCAATGGAACTACTGTTTAACAATACAAAAATTTTGGGGGGTCCTAATATATTGCACTGAAATAAAATGATACTCAAGTTTCACTCTATGCACAGCAAGAGCTTGAGAGTACCTGTTCCCCCACATCCTCAGCACAACTGGGAACATCTGTAACATGTTCAATGATGATTTGCAATTATTTTATGAAATTCTGGAGAAGGGTCTTATATCTTTATTATCTATTTTTTTCTTTTGTTAAATATCTTTAACTATGTCTTCTGTCTAGCACAAAATAGTTTATTGATTTTTCTTTTACCTTTAATTTATAATAAAAATACTTAAGCCATGGTTTTTGTGACTACATTTTAGCTAAATAGTGCAAAATAATCTATTGTTTTAATTATCTCTTTTAAAAAGATGTATAGTGCTATACTCATGGTTAGAGATAAATCAGTATAACTTTTCCTGTGAGCATTGTATTATCACTAAATCATAAGCACACTTTATATGTTAATAAAATCATCTCTTTGTCTTATATTTCAAATATATTTCCTGTTCATTTCCCTCTTACTTTTATGCATAGAAACTTTTGACAATCACTTATAGGTTTGTTTTACAATTTTATTCCTCCTGTTTTTCTTAGTTTCTTTTCTGTGTGAATTCATGGGATTAATGCGCTATTATTTATTACATTTATTACATTTTATTTTTTAATGAGTAGTAAGAACATTTAAGCCATGGCTTTCCTATGAGTCGATGTTGTCTAATGCTTTTTGGTTAACGTATATTTTTATTTTCATTATATTCCCAAATTATATGTAGTGTAGTGATTAGGAGCTGGACTCAGATAAGCTCAAGAGAATTCAAGTTCTGGTCTCTCAATAATTGTATAACACCCAAGTAGCTCCTAGCCCTTCTGTACTTTAGTTTTCTTGTCTAAAGAATAATAGTGATAGCAACCTCTACGTCACAGACTATGCAAATACTGAAGGACTGGCCACATTGCACTGATACAGATGTCTGCAGTATGGTGGCAGAGAAGCCAGGCCACATCCCCGTCCTAATGTCCTGGTGGGGAACTGACAGTAGACAAACAAATGAGTGCACCATAAAATGACAGGAAGTGAATTGGTGCTTGGGAGAAAAATAAGACGCAGTAAGGATATACATAGAGCCTCAGGTTTGGCATTTTAAATAAACTATAAGGTTATAATACTTAATGTTTCTAACGTACAAAGAATGCTTCAGTTTAACTTACCTCAGACTCTCTTAAGTTATTCATAGGAGTATTTTCTTGGTATGTTTCTCTGTTTTAATTCAAAGTGATAAGATTATATTGACAATTAATTGCTTTACATTTTTGTTTTTTATTTTTATAAGCAGGGAATATGGTCTATACATTTTCTGCATTGTGAAATTCTAGAATATTTACTGTGGCCTACCACAAAAATTATTAAAAAACTAGACTAGAAGCTATAAAGTTGACATATCCTATCTAAAGATTATCAAACTAGATACCTATATATGTATCTTTTAACTATGAAATTATTCATTGGCTATATAAATTCTATTGATTATATTATTTAGATCATTTTCCTTCAATTTTCTTATTTGTCTATAAAGGACTTAAAGCGATGTCTTCTTACCAATTTCTCTTCTTAATTTTTATTTATGCACTTTTATATAATGATATTTAGGGCATAAATCACTAGGATTCATATATTTAGTGTATATTGTACCATTAATCAGAATAAAATGATATTTTACTGTATTCTGTTTGGATTTAATATCCAGAGAGTGACAGAATCTTTACCATGAAGTATACATAAGGTGTATACATAGTGAAGAAATGAACAATTTTCCTTTTCTTGTGTGTAAATTTTAAGACCTTCTTATCTTGAACTACATATTTATTTATTTACTTAAAACAGAATCTTATGTGTAGATTTGTTTGATATTAATTTGCACTTTTACTTTTTAGTTTCCTTGTGTTTTCAGGGCATCTCTTTTAAGCAGCCTATTGATTTGTTTTTTTTACCATAATTGAGAATATTTTAGAAGCCTTTTTTATGCTGTACTGGTTCTATGATGCTATTTTTAATCTTTTTATTTATGAGTTGGGATATTTTCAACTTGTTTTTAAATTTAATTAATACTTTAAGTAAAAACATACTCACATGTGTAACACACATATTTTTATACTGAAATAAAAACGAAATAATCTCTATTTACTATTTACTCTTCTTGTTCCTTCTGCCTGCCCCAGTAATAATTTAACCTCTGTCAAGTCCGATGTATGTTAACTATGGGAAAGCCTTCTAGCTTAGTCAATGGATATCATCCCAATGTCACCACTTCTCTGTGACAAATGTACTCCCTTGTCACAGAAGACTACTGAGAACAGAAATTTGCTAATCTGGTTAAAACACAGCAACCTGATAGAAACATTCAATGTCAGGGATTATTAGGTCACATATATGCCAAATGACTATGAATGCAAGAAAAGACATAGGCATTACGCAGATTTACTACATCAGGATGTACAGTATGAGCACAAGGTGACAGAAGAGTTCCTTTGCCTGCCTTGTGGTATAGCTGACCTGTGTCTGTCTATACTACCTGGAAGTGCTGCTGATAAACTCACCTCAAAAGGTGGTGATATACTCCATGAAGGTGAATGTTATTTAATCAATAATGTTGATAGATTTTAGGGCCTTAATAGCCCCTCTCCTGAGAAATTATTTTAATGCCTAGCTATTTATAACTCAACTTATTACCAATCCTTTTGTCGTACAACCTGCGGATAATAGCTTGAATTATATGTATGTCCTATTTATTCTTTTTTTTTAACAATTAATATATTTGGGTACTTCCCAAATCTAGTTAATTTCCAAATATACATGATCTAAATCCAAGTCACTGAAACCAACTCTCTATCCAAATAGTTAGGTTTCATCATACTTAGCTTGGTGTTCAAAGATAACCCTCTCTTAAGACTATGTCTTAGATTACTCCTAGTATATTTATGGAATGAATAACCTAGACTTCTTTTTAGAGAAAACATAATTAATGCATTAATGCACTTTGGCCTAAGAGTCTAACTAGGGGCAGGAGCTTTCTAACAAAGAGGGATTACCTTCTAACCTCAAAAGAGGTGCTCTTCATAGGGGGAACTGCATCATGAAATAAAATGCAGTCAAGGAATCTGAGAAACCAGTCTTAGAACACAGGTTGATTTTCTCAGGAAGGAATGACTTTGTGTAATGACATCAATGAGTCAGGCCCTAGGAACCAGTAACAATGTGATCAATAATAAAAGAGAGAAAAATCTAAGAGAGTAAGTTTAATTAAACAAACAACCAAATTGTAATTCTAGAGGTAGGCTTCTAAATGTAATAAACCAGCTCCCTAACCTCCTTTCTGGTACCTTAATCAGGATCTTAACTGTGCTGATAATGAGATTCCCTTCTATCTCAGTAGACAACAGATTGTGTTAGTGGAGAAATGAGAACCAAAGGCTTCAGGAGACTTTTAGTGGCTAAGAAGGAAAACCAATGGATGTCCTTGGGCATAGGATTGCCAGATAAAATGCTAAAATTTCATGCCTGGCGTCCCAGCTTCTCAAGAGGCTGAGGCAGGAGAATCACTTGAGCCCAGGAGTTTGAGGTTGCAGTGAGCTATGCTGACACCACTGCACTCTAGCCTGGAAGACAGAGCAAGACCCCATCTCAAAAAATATTTTTTTAAAAAACCATAAACATTTATTACTATATGGATATTCTACATAATTCGTTTTCATTGAAATTCTAATTTAGCGGGGCATCCTGCATTTTTTATTTGCCAAATCTGAAAACACTACTCAGGTAGGTTTCAGAGAAAAGGAAGCCTCAAGCGTGTTGGAGCCCTCATTATTTTTACCAAAAAAAAAAAAAAAAAGAAAAGAAAAAAAAATCAGCACTTTTCATATTTCCAACTTCATCCTTAACTATCATCGTGCCGTTTGATTTGTCCTGAAAAGCCAGTTTGCCCCCAAATGAATAAAATATTCTAAAATCTTTCTAAAATTCCCTTTTATTTAAAAGGATTATTACTTATTCCCTCATCAATATCTTAATAGGAGAACTACTGCCAGAACTTAAATTTACTGAGTTCTCACTGATATGAGATTCAAGCTCCTTTTAAAAATATAATGTACCAAGGAAGAAAATACTAGCTAGTAAATGATCAAATATATTTGGGAAGACAAGAAGGAGAAAAAACTATCTGGTAATTAAAAAAAGAAGAAAACAATAACTGTTTAATCTGACCATGATAGTGTTTAGATCACTTGTAAGTAAATTAAAATTGAGTAAACTCACTACATTTGCATATTTAGCTCAATCTAAGGATTTTCATGGCGTCTTTCTAATTCTTACATAGACTCATTCCCTTGTGTTTCTCCAGTTTTAAGATGAATGTACCCGTTTATCTTGTCACTTCAACAATTTCAATCGAAAGACTTTTTTTTTTTTTTTTTTTTTAACTGATGTCAGTAGGAAAGCAACTGCTATTTGTAAAGAGAATTTAACTGTGGCAGTCTGGAAGCTAGATACATGTTTCTCTCGCTCTCTCTTCCCTCAATAGGAAAATAGTAGCCTCCATTTTGTCAAAAAGAAGTGTGCAATATGCTCAAAGATTCATGATGCGAAACTGAATGTTGTGTCCATGTGTATGTGTGTGTGTGTGTGCGCGCGCTAAGTGAGTGCATGTTTATAGCTAGGCCATGGCATTAAACTCCTAGAGGTAGACTGAAGCATAAAGATTATCTCCCTAAAAATCCCAATGGTGGAAGTGATAGATTCCTTTTTTGGTTTCCCAGGCAAAAGCTCCTTAAGCAGTAGTTATAGGAGAGGGCGTAAAAGGAATGCCTGGATAGGATTTCCTAAAGTTCCAGGCACCCAGCCAGCAGCTTCACTCCCAGCCCTCACACCATGAGTATTTCACAATACTTGTGCTTCTGGCAACTCCAGCCCACTTGTGACTCCACAGAGCATCTCTTAAAGGTGAAGCCAGCTAGTGTGTCCACTGTCATGGCCCCTGGAAAATGGAGAGAGACGGCCTGGCTACCCTGAACGTCTACCACTTCTGGCCATCAGCATGCTTATGAGCTTCCAAAATGCCGAGCTAGTGTTTTGATGAGGCTGTTCACAGTTCTGCACTTCCAGGTGTGGTTTTTCGTAGAGAGCACAGGAATGTCAATAAGAGCTAAGTGATTGTGGCCTATGATACTAGAAGAGCCCAGCTACCATGTTCATGCTCACATGGGCAGAAACCTGCTTTGAAGGTCAGGGATTTGGAGCAAAACAATCTATTATGTGGGTCCTTTTGATTAGAGATTTTCTTTCTTTTTTTTTTTTTTTAATTAATTCACCCATGTTTCCATGGTCCGGGTACCAGGATCACAGTCCTGAGAGGAGTGTGGAGGCTCCCAGCCACCTGACCTTGAGTGCATCACTTTACTTTCCAGAACTGCCATTTTCTTTGCTATAAAAGAAGAAGAAAAAGATTGATAGAGTGATTTCTAAACGCCCCCTATCACTCTATTAGTAAAGGAATGTATTTGGCTCTGGTAGCAGAAATCCAACCACAGCAGTTGAACCACCTGCAGAGGCTTATTTTTCTCCTATAGTAATAAGTATAGGAGTTGGACAGTGCAGGCTGGCACAGAGGCTCCGCCACAGCAGCAGGGAGTAACTTTCGATTTTGTTCTTTTTACCTGTGATTTCAAGAAGGCTCTGTGTCTCCAGAAATTGCATCCAAACAAGAAAAAAATGCAAAAGATAGGTTCAAGGAAAGCATACCTCTTTGCTAAAACTTTACCTAAAAGATCCACCCCCAAACTTATATTTAATCAGCAATAAGTGTATCACAGAGACATCCATAGCTGTCAGAAAGGTGGGAAAACATAAATTTTAACTGGGCACATTGTCATCCAGTTAAAAGGGAGAATGGAGATTGGGTAATCAATCTAAGCAGAATGTGCTATAATCTCTCTCAGATTCTATGTTTTTATCATTTTACTGCCTTTATGCAATGCATCTTTTAAATCATTGAGAAGAAGCAAAAGCCATTCAAAAATTTTGTGAAGAATACAGATTTAGGAAGAGTGGTTCTGGAACGGTGACCTTTTGACCCTGCTAAAAATTGTCCCAGGATGTCTCTTGCCAATACACTTTGTTTCTTTTTAGACCAATTTTTTTCTTACTGTTTCTTAGTCTCTCTTTTTCATGTTTCTTTCTTATCTCATCTGAGCCTAGTTACGCCTGTCAGATAAATTTGGGGAGAGGAAATATTTTTAACTTGTAAAACTTGTAAGTATTTTTAACAACTTGTCTTGAATAACATCATCTATTTGGCTCAGTCTTCTGTTCAAGGCATGACTCTTTTAATCTGTCTCTTCCTAAGCCTAGCTTGCTTAGATTCACCACATCTATAATTTCATTGTTTAATAATGAATCCTTTCCTCTATTCCATCATTTCAGGATGATTACCTTCCTATGTTCTTCACTGGTGTGGAACAGTAAATCATTGTTTACAACTCTGTGCGTCCTCCTGATTTGGAATTACTTATGCATGCTTGCTTTACCCAACAAATTGTGGGTGAAAGTGAAAGTGCTCTAGTTTTAAGGTGAGTCCTAAAGACTCATTTATTCCCTTTTACCCTCTTGAAATACAGTAATTCACCAAGGAGATTTTCCTAGATAGCCACTCACCCCAAGCAACAAATAACAATGGTTTGACATTAGGCTGAAATGAAACCTGAAACCACATCTAGTTGACCTTCTCCCTGAAGCAGAGCTGCCCCCACTGAACCCACAGAACTTCAGGTAATGTAAATCTTTGTTTGAGAAAACTGTTGGTATTTAAGCAGGTTTGTTACACTGCATTTTCATGGCTCACCTGACTAATTCAATTGATAGGGGAAATTTGCCTACTTTAGAGTATCCATGGCTGGAATTAATGGTAGTAAATGCTGGTGGGTGCCTGAGTGGCCAATGGTCTTTAAATCCTGTGATAACCCTAATGTGATTTCCAAGATTTCTCTGAATTCTAGGGTTTACTCTAAAGTAACCACAGTATAAGAAGGGGGAAATAGGGATATCTTCACTACCTTCACCAGCTGTTGAAAGGGAACTACTGCCCAATTCTGTTTGCTTCACCAGTTTGACCAAAGTCACTTCCTAGCCCCATGCACCTGTTTTCCTATTAGACAGGACTTCTATACCTACTCAGCCAGCAACATTTCAGTTTACAACTGGTAATGATTTTTTGGAAACTGAGAAGGGCTTCAGAAAAGGTGATATAGAGATTTGAGATATAATAATGAACAATTTCCCACACTATTTAGCTTCCAGAAAGGAACTGGTGAGATTCATCAGGAAATCTAAGTTGCCCTCTTATTCATAACTGGTCATTGCACCCTGGAGCAAACATAGTATAAGCATCTTCTCTATCAGCCCAGGTCCTGGATGGACTTCTGGACACACGACAGAATTGCTGCCTCAGCCCTGGCTCTTTGCCATTTATGACAGGAATCTCCTAGGAACAGATGCATCTTCTGTTGCAGTGTTGACTACCATGGCCCAAGCAGTTAGGTTATTGACAGGAGTTTGGAGAGAGCTGCAGAGGAGAATTTTTCTCCAGGAAGTCCAAATTTGCTGTGTTGGTGGCAAGAGGAAATCCTGAGAGACTCCCTCTACTCCTTGTCACTACACTTTCCTTGTCTGAAGTAAAATAAACTAGACAGCAGCTGCGTCTGCTCCCTCTCAGAGGGGCAGGGGCTGCAGCTGGTTTCTCTCCCAAGGGGGCTTGGCAGTTATATGGTACCCACTCTGGCACCTAGCTTGCTGGCTGCCTTTCCTGAAAACTTGTTAGAATTATGTTTCTTGTGCTCTGAATACTTATAGTTATTTACAATCAACCACTGACCAACAGGAGTGAGGGACAGCCAGTATATGTGGTTCAGAAAACACTCTATAAACATGAGCTCTCTTTGATGAAATGTGGCCTGCATGAATAACAGGATGAGTTAGGGTGAAGCCCAGGTAGCTGGACAGCCTACTGAGAAATTGACCTATGCTCTGTTTTTCAACATGTAGAGAGAAAAAGAAAACATAGAAGCATTTTCTTTTTTTTACAAAGGGAAAATCAAGCTACTTTTGCTTCTTACGTCTGGGCTCTTCTTACCCATAAAGGATAGGAAAGCAGTAATCAGTCTCGTGTTTCTAGACAACAGAGAGTTGGTAAGTAAATCTGAGTCACTCCAGTGACTACACAGCCTTTTGTGCATTGATGGTGCAGGGCCGGAGTTCACAACCACAAAGCGTTTTAGGGAATAGGCAGACATGGAAATGACCAATGTTGACACAGGAAGGTAAATTCAAGCTAACCCCTGGCTTTCTGGGAGGTAGTAGAAAGCAGTAGAGATTGAGAAAGGTAGAGAGTTCTTGTCCTGCCTAAAGGGGTTGGTGCTACTTAATTCCAGCCAGCATTTGATAACATGGACCTCATTTCAGGAATCAAAACAGCAGCAGTAATCGTACCCAAGGAGATGGAAAAGCAAAGCTTTCCTCCTCTCCTGTTTGGGGACTAAATAAACATCCCAGGACTCTTCTATGATAGGAACAATGCAAAAAAATCTCTAAAAATGATTAACGTTGGATAATCCTACAAATTTGGGTTATTCGAGGACTGGACCAAAACCTACTAATTATATCCAATAAATTAGAGTTTCTGTACTAAAATGCTGGAGAATACCACTATTTATAAATTTTTTCAACAATGAATATTGCTGTACTGATACACAAATTGTGTGAATTCTGTGTTGCTTCTATTGAAGTGATTATAAGAAGAAGAAACTGGGGAATAGGTAGAGAAAAATGAGATAAAGTGAGTGGCAGAAAAAATAAGAAATGTTTTGTAATGATTCTTCAAGAAAAGTAATGGGAAATAGGAGAGGCAAATCTCTATGTCATGCCTGTGCTCTGGTGGTTTGCAGGGAGGGAGAGCACTGAGGAGTGTGGGAAAGTATGGACAGAAGCTTCTAGGAGGACACAGAGCTTAACAGCTTGGAGTCACAAAATCAGGAGTTCTTCAGTAGTTAGTTGGAGAACCAGACGAGGATAAAGTTTTGCTTAATTCATTAAAGGTGAGTATATAATTTAAATCTACTTCGGAAAAGTGACCCAGAAATAATATTTATTTATAATACGAGGATCACAAATGGAAACTGAGAGCACATGTGCATCATTCATGACTTGGCTTCTATGGACAGAACTACCTTTATTGAGTTTTTGTATCAATAGCTGTGACAAACCACAGAAACGAAACTGCATTGGTTTTACTGGAAGTTAATTTATTTGAAGGAAAATGGTAGTTCACAAAATCATCAGGGATGCTTTGGAACCAAGTTGAGATAAAGAACAGGAAATAAAGGGAAGGAAGACATGGCTACGATCCTGACACAGAAGCACAACACTGGACTCCACTGCCCATGAACATTCACCGTCAAGGCAGAACAATATAGGGCATGACATACTCACCCAGCATCTTGGGCATACCTTAATCTTGGTTTTACTTCTTCAGGACTCAAAGTGTTTGGAAACAGCATGTAATTGGCTGTTTAGGGTGATTTCTTAGATTTTAGTTGCCCTCAACCTTTGAGTTCCACCCTGGGACGTAGAATTTTCACAAGAATCCCCCAATGGAGGAAAAGTCTTTGAACATGAGGATGCACAGAACAATGACAACTGCCTTTTGAATTTATTAAATTGTATTTAGATTGTATAGCTCCTACTAACTTTATCTCTCAAAAAGAGTTTTCTCATATAACTTTATCAGTTGTAAATCCTTGTACCCTTGAGGACTTTCTATTCCCTAAGCCACACGAGAAGGAATGGACTGCCAGATAATTGTGTGAACTCAAGCGAAACAGTGAGGATTGAGGAATGATGATGTACAACAGGTGACTGTTCTCTCTATCCAGCTGATGCCACTATTAGTGGCACACCTGTAGCAATGGAGACTAGGAGAGAGAAAAGAAGTTGAAATAAATAGCTAGGGAGAGAGAGACAGAGAAACAGATACACAAAAATACACAAAAGACCTTATTTCTATCTAAAGGAACACACAGGATGAAATGATAAAAGAACATTCATAATATTTGTGCCCTAAACTAAGCACATAAATTATGTGTCATGTAGAATGCATTGATCAGAGTCACTACTGGCATTTCAGTGAGGAATAAATCTGGAAGGGGTGGATTCTGATCTAGCTCACAACAAAGAAAACCGTTCTGGATCTTTATTTTTATCATTAGTCATTTATTCATTCATGTCTTCAACAGTTATACAGAGGCACCTACTATAAACAGAAGATCAAACAATTAGGAACAACAAAAAGCCATGATAAGCAAAATCAAGAAAACAAAAAAATGGAATGATAGATAATTAGGGACAAAAAAATATATCATAAAATAATATTTTAAACTACTCTCATGTTTCAGAGAAATTTAAGAGGCAATGGCAAATAGACAAGCTAATCCTAAAATTCTATGGAAGTACAAAAGACTATGAAAATAATCTTGAAGGAATATAAAAAATTATGGAAGCTTCCTAATTTAAAAAGTTACTACAATGCTATAGTAATTAAGAGAGTATAATGATGACATAGGATAGAGCTATAGATCAATGGGATAAAATTGAGAGTTTACAAATAAACTCATATGTCTATTATCAATTGATTTTCAGCAAAGATAACAGAACCATTTAATGGAGAAAAATCATCATTTTTTAAAATAAATGTAACTAAGAAAATCAGACACATACATGCAAAGGAAAAAATTTGAATTTCTAGCTTATACCATTTACTAACATTAACTCAAAATGGATAAAATACCTGAATTTAAGAGCTAACATCATAAAACTCTTAGAAGAAAAAAAATGTACCTCTGCACAACCTTTGTTTAGAGTACTTTCTTAGATATGGTAAGGAAAATATAAGCAAATAATGATGAAATAGTTACACTGAATCTCATCAAAATTAACCACTTTTGTGCTCCCAAGGACACTCTACAGAAAGTGAAAGACAACCTCCAAATAGGAGAAAATATTTACAAAGTATATATCATAAAGGTCTAGTATCCAGAATTATAAAGAAATTTTACAACTTAAAACACTTAAAAACACAAAGACAAGTAATATAATAAAAACTAGATAAATAATTTGGATAGCCATTTTACCAAATAAGGTATAAAAATGGCAATTAATGACAAAATAAGATGCTCAGCAGCATTCATCATTACAGAATGAAAATCAGGGTGGGCGTGGCCATTCAGACCTGTTATCCTATCACTCTGGGATATCAGGGTAGATCACCTGAACTCAGGAGATAAAGACCAGTCTGAGCAAGAGCAAGACCCCATCTCTACTGAAAATAGGAAAAGTAACAGGGCATTGTGGTGGGCACCTGCAGTCCCAGATACTTGGGAGACTGAGGCAAGAGTTTAAGGATGCTATGAGCTATGACACCAGGGACTCTACCAAGGAAGACAGAGTAACACTCTGTCTTGAAACAAAAATAAGATACCACATCACAATCACGAAAATGTCTAGAATGCAATAATAATAATAATTATAATACAGAAAACAATGTTTGGTAGGTAGGATGTGGAGAAATTAAATTCTTCATGTATTGCTGATGGAAACATAGCTGATATATACACACTGTTGAAAACAGTTTAACACTATATCAGAAAGTTAAAAAAATTATCAGATAATCTAGCATTCCACTCCTAGATGTATATGCAAGAAATTGAAAATATGTTTACTTAAAAATTACACATAAAGGCTCCTAGTAGCATTATTCATAATAACCAAAAATTAGAGACAACCAATTTCTACCATGTGGTGAATGGGTAAAAAAAAATGTGAGATATATATATATATATATATATATACACACACACACACACACACACACACACACACACACACAAATACAATGAAATCTTATTCAGCACTAAAAAGCAAAGGAATAAAGTGTTTATATACACTACTATAACATGGATGAAACTTAAAAATATTATGCTAAGTAGAAGACACCAGATACAAAAGGCCACATACATATTATATAATTCTATTTACTGTACATACTCGAGTATAAGCCGAGTTTTTTCGGCACAAAATTTATGCCGAGTTTGGGTTTTTCGGCACAAATTTTGTGCCAAAAAAACTTGGCTTATACTCGAGTATATACGGTATGTAAAATACCTAGATTATACAAATTCATAGAGACAGAAAGTCCATGATAGATTTCCAGGAGCTGGGAGAAGAGAAGTGTTAGAATTGACTGCTAATAGGCGACAGGGTTTCTTTTTTGAGGTAATGGAAATGTTCTGGAATTATGTAATGGTGCTGGCTGAAAAACGTAATATGTACACACACAGAACACTCCCACTAAGTCATATGCTTTTAAACGGTAACATTTTTGTTACATGAATTGTATTTAAATTTTTGAAGGGGGACAAAAGAAGAAACTGTAGCTACAAAACAAAAATAGGCTACTATAAAATAGTATTTAAAAAGTAATAAATTGTTATTAGAAATAACACCTTACATAATGAAAGAAAATTAAAAATTCAACAATTGGCAAATGAATAACTGGTACCTAGCTTAAGACAATTTATTAACACAAAGGATAAACTAAAGCTATTGACTGTATATGGCAAAAGGAGTGAACAAAAAAATATGAAGGAATATTTGAGAAATTTAAAGATAGTTCAGAATGGCTCCATTGACCAAACACATTGTCTTTTACAGATATGCAAAGATAGCCTATCAGTGGGTTACTGCAATAGACTGAATTGTGCTCCTCCTCCCCCCCAACAAAAAAACTCATGTTTTGAAATTCTAACATCCAATGTGATGTCATTTGGGAGTTAATTAGGTCATGACAGATGAGTTCTTATGAGGGGATTAATGTTCTTATAAAATAAGGCAAAGGAGAAATAGTTCTCTTGGCCATGGGAGGAGCAAAAGGTGGCCATTTGCAGGCCAGGAGGAGAGCACTTATGGAAATTGAATAACTGGCATCCAGATGATGGTATATCCCAGCCTCTAGAACTGAGAGAAATCAATGTATTTTGTTTAAGCCATTCAGTCTTTGCTATTAGGTTATAAGTAGCCAGAGAAGACTAATATGGTTATAAAATCAAATTAGCATTCTAAAATTAGAATTTTTAAAAACTTAAATTAAATGGGATAGATCAGAATGTAGAACATACAGTAATATAGTAATATACATGTGCATGCATATTTGATAGGATGGACCATGCACTTCTTTCAATTGTTGTCACATATTTGATAGCAATGATGATTTGATAAAATGTTAATCAGACAGAAACAGTGACAATTCAGGGTTCAGTTAAAGCAAATAATAAGGTAATTTCCTCATATTGAAGAAAGGCACGAAATCTGTTAGTTTGAAGGGTCAGATACTGTGAACAAATGAAAACATCTACATTCAGGTGAAACATTATAATTCGAAGGATGATTATACATATTCAACAATTTAGAGAACAGAGAATACTGTCGTGCTGTCATCAATTTTCTCCAGGATAAAAGAATCAAAACCCAAACTTTATGCCTGAAACACATTAATCAAATGGGAGAGAAAAATACAGGCACTTGATGACAGGTAAGAACTTAGAAAGTCCACAGTCACACTTTATGAATAAAAGAAATTGCTCAAGAAGGTACTCCAGCAAAATGAAAAAAAAAAAAAAAAAAGCAAGCCAAGGAAAGTGGATGACCTAGGATATATATTTAAGTATCATCCAGAAGGAAAGAAAGCTTAAAACTACTAAAAGAGAATCCATTAAAATGAGATAATAGGAAAATTCCCCTACCACAAGAGTTTAAGTAATGATTCCTTCTCTGAATTGAAAACACTTCTTAGTTCTACAAAGAATAAGATGTATATAATTAAATGTTGTGAATTCTGTGTGTAGTGAGTTTCAATTTTTGATCTCAACTGATAAAGCATAAAAGATGTAGTTGTATAAACAGATAAATATTAAGATAAATCTTAATGTAAATATGATGACGTAAAAGACTAAAATGACTTAGAGATTACAAAATGATAGAAAGAATGATAATTGCTTCTAGTTTTCTGATTTTTTCTATCAGGAAATAAATGGAAACTGTCTTAAGGCAATAAATAAATAGAACTTAAACTCACAAAGGCAACAAGTAGATAAACCAAAAAAGTAGTGTGAACATAAATATTTCTAGCAATTGCTTATTTCATAGCCCATTTAAGGGGAAATAGGGCTGTGTTTGTGATTCTCGAAAAGTCCTCTGAAGGAGTAGGTAGTTGATTGATTATGCTGATGGCCTCAACTAATGGGCCTTCCTGTATCCAGGCCTGTGCCCTGTATATTAGTAGTCCTCTCCCACTACAACCCTATGCTTAAACACGTGATTTGCATATGGCCACTAATTTTGTTGCAGTTAATTCAAGCTGAGGCTTGAAAATGCATTTTATATTTTCCTTTCCTCTCTGGTTTACTTTAATTGCCATGAGAACATGCCCTGGCTACCTTGCTTCTGTGAATAAAATACATATAGCCAATTCCTAGCTACTACCTGAGGGTTTTTTCTTGTCTTCTCTTTTTCTATTTGTATTAATCCCTTCCCTGACAGTGAGAGCTTAATCCCCCTGTCTGTGACTAATCTCTGGACCATGCTGGACATCTCTGCAGTCCTTGGCCCTGAGCATCACCACTTTCTCAGATCCTAGCACAGCTGCTCCTTGGCCCCTGGCCCTGCCACTAGCTCCTGGGGGATGACTGAGTACCACCCCTTCATCCCTCACATGCCATCCTCTCACTTTCTTAGGCCACAGTGCTGCCTCCTGGGACAGGGAAAGGAGCAAAAGGGAAGAGAATGAGAAAATTCAATAAATATTTTTATTTAAAATAATTTATTTGTTAAAATTGTATCTCAGGAGGGAAGATGATCATTGAAGACTTTACTCATTAGAAATATTAGAAGGGAGAAAGGATTTCTCAATCTTTCAATAAAAGTCTTCTTTGGATATCATCATTATTAGAGATATCCTTCTACTGGGATAGTATCTTCTACCTGATATGCATGAAAACTAAATTCAAGTACTCATTTAAAATGTTCAGCAGTGATACAATAAAGCATAAACATTTTTGCAATGCCTACCATATTCTAAGAATATGAACTGTTTAAGCAAATAAAATATTATTTTGCAAGCACCAGATGAATAAATATTAAAAGTTTTGACAATGACTAGAATTGGCAAGACTATGGAGAAAAAGCAACTTTCGTATCATGCTGGCAGAAAATAGATCAGTATATTTTGAAAAATAGTTTAAAAACATCTACATTTGAAGATGCACTTTTACTTTTGACCTTGCACCTTTACACTGACATTTATTCCTGGAGAAAATTTGCAGATGTTCACAAGGAGACATTAAAAACAAGTAAATCATGGCCTTCATAGCAATAGGAAATGGCACAAATGTCCATCAGTATGAAAATAAATGAATGCAGTATATTTATCAAATCGTATACTATACACTGGTGAAAATTAATGAACAAGAACTACTATATCGATATGGCCAAGAAAGACAGCAATATAACAGCATGATAAAATCACCATGGTAAATCTTCGGTATGGACTCTATAAATATGCTATACAATTTTACATATTGTTTATTACATATAGTTCTATAAAATGGACACAAAAATATGTATGAGGATAAATAATAAATACCAAATTGAATACAGTGACTATCTCTGAGCAGAGAGGATCTTCAACTATATATGAATTATTTTACATGAAAAATCTAAAAGGAAGGCTCAGCACCCATAGCTCAGTTGTTAGGGTGCTGGCCACGTACACTGGGGCTGGTGAGTTTGAACCCACCCCTGGCCTGCTAGAACAACAATGATAACAATAACAAAAATATAGTCGGGTGTTGTCATGGGCGCCTGTAGTCCCAGCTACTTGGGAGGCTGAGGCAAGAGAATCACTTCAACCCAGGAGTTTGAGGTTGCTGTGAGCTGTGACATCACAGCATTCTACTGAGGGCAGCATGGTGAGACACTGTCTCAAAAATATAAGTAAATAAAAAAAAAAGATTTCAAAAAGAAGAGAATGATTCCTTGAGCCCAAGAATTTGAGGTTGCTGTGAGCTGTGATGTCACAGCACTCTACCCAGGGTGACAGCTTGCGACTCTGTCTCAAAAAAAAAAAAAAAAAAAATATATATAAAATGAAGATGGTTAAAAATTGATAAAGTTATGCAACAAGTACATAAGTATGTATTTATGACTTTAAAAGTCTATACCTGAATCTGTATAGACTTTCTGTATGTCTATACAGATTCAGGTACACAAACCAAGGAAGTTCAAACTTGTTGGGATGGTACAATGTCTAGGCAAGGATGCTGGTAAGTACAAGAGACAGTTTCTGCAGCCCACATAGGCACAGTGTGCACAAAATGGATACAGTCTTCACTCTTACCAACTTAACAATACATTAAAAGAGGCAGCAGTTATGCAAATAAAGATAAATAAATACATAATAGGACCCACGGTAGGTACTGTGAAGTTTGGATAGCACTTATTGGACGTGAGAGAGAGAAGAAATGGTTTAGTCAGGGATGTCTTCTCTGGAAATGAAATATTTAAGCTGGGGCTTAGAGGATGAATGAAAATCCACCAAAAGAAAGGTAGGAGGAAGAGTCTTCCAGGTACAGGGAAGATCAAGTATAAAATCTCTGATTCTGTGAACAGATCGTCAACCTCAAGGAACTGAAAGGACATTGTATTGCTGAGCAGAATGAGTAAGTGGAAATTTTAAGATACAGGATAGATGCCAGAGCATGTACCACCTTCCAGGCCATGATCAGGAATTTGAATTTTATTCTGAGAACAATAGAAAGCCATTGAAGTGGTTTAGGAAGGAAGAAACTGTCCTATTTATACATTTAGAAGATGACTTTGACTGATAAGTGAAGAATTGATCTGATGAGAACAAGACCTTCAAAACAATAGTTTGAATATCGATATGGCCAAGAAAGACAGCAATATAACAGCATGATAAAATCACCATGGTACATCTTTGGTATGGACTCTATAAATATGCTATACAACTTTACATATTGTTTATTACATATAGTTCTGTAAAATGGACACAAAAATATGTATGAGGATAAATAATAAATACAAAATTGAATACAGTGACTATCTCTGAGCAGAGAGGATCTTCAACTATATATGAATTATTTTACATGAAAAATCTAAAAGGAAGGCTCAGCACCCATAGCTCAGTTGTGAGCTACCATATTCATACAAGTCTTGGGTGTAATTGCTCACAGTCATCTGAGGCTAATGACATATGTCTGCAGACATAGGACATTGGTAAGAGTATAGACTTTTGAGACGAAATGCATTGAATCCAAGTTTTAGTTCCACAAGATACTGGCTCTCTGATCTTGCACAACCATTATAACAGACAACATTTACTAAATTCTCAAACTGACAACCTTGAATTTACTAAAAAAGTAAAGAAACGTAACTTCATATTTTAATTATTTCCCATTCTCATCTTTTAAATTTTGATGCCATAATTTACAACTTTTTAATTGCATGTCCAATTGTTGTAATTATTACTCTTTTTAATAGTTGTCTTTTAATCTTCATACAAACAATAGGATGGTTTTATATACCACAATTACAGTATTAAGGTGTTCTGAGTTTGATTATATACTTGACTTTGCCAATGAGTTTTATACTGTCATATGTTTTTTGTGTTACTCATTGTGTCTTTTATTTTTCCATTTTGAAGAGCTCTTTTTAGCATTTCTTGTAAGACAAGTCTGATGGTAATAAACTCCTTCAACTTTTCTTTTTCTGAGAGTCTTTGCATATTGCTTCTTCATTTTAAGGATAGCTTTACAGAGGATAGTATTCTTGTTTGGCAATTTTTTACTTCAGGGCTTTGAATATATCCTACTCCTCCAGGCCTATAAGGTTTCAGCTGAGAAGTCTGCTGTCAACCCCTTCATACGTTACTGGTTTCCTTTCTCTTGCTGCCTTCAGGATCTTCCCCTTGTCTTTGACAGTTTAATTATAATATGTCTTGGAGTGTTCTTATTTGGATGGAATATGATTGGTGCACTTTAACCTTCTGCACCTGATTATTTATATCTATTTCAAGGTTTGGGAAATTTTCTGCTTTTATTTAACTAAAGATTCTAGACTCTGTCTTTCTCTACTCCCTTTTGAACACCAATAATCCAAACACAGTATATGCCCTTTTGGTGTTTTCCCATAGATCCAGTAAGCTCTCTCGGTTCCTTTTCTTGTTTCCTTTCTTCTGCTCTGATTGCATTTATTGAAATATCCTGTCTTAGAGCTGACTTATTCTTTCTTCTGTTTGCTCACTTATACTTTCTTCTGTTTGATCATTTATGCCATTGATTCTCTGTATTACATTTTTTTCATTTTATTCATTGAGCTATCCAGTTCCAGCATTCCTATTTTATTTTTAAAAGTTATTGCAAAGTCTCTGTTAAATTTCTCTGATAAATTTCTGAATTGATTATTTCTCTTTATTTTATTGAAGCCCATTGAACTTCATTAAAACAACTATTTTAAATTCTTCGTCAGGAAGATCATATATCTCTACCTCTTTAATCATTTATTTTATTCAATTGATTGTTATGTTTCTTTTATTGTTCTTGACCCTTGTGGTCATCAATTGATGCCTGCAAATTGAATGTGTAGGTATTTATTCCAGCCTTCATAGTCTGGTGTTTGCGATTATCCTTGTGCAGTAGATTTGTCCAGAAATTCTGAGCAGACTGTGTTTTGGTCTCTGAGCCCAGGGCACTGTAACCACCACAGTGCTAGGAAGTACCCTAAGCCCAGGTCTGCAGGGGCTGGCACCAAGGATCACACATTGGTTGCTGTGCCCTTAACCTGTATTCTTTGTTTCTAATTTACTCATGGTGGGCTGCTCCTTTGCCATACTTCCTTCCTATGGGAAAGGTTTCAAGAGAGCCTACTGCAGAGTCTCAGAATGGTGGGGAAGACAAATGCCGCCCCATTGACTTTTTTCACAGTAAAAACTGTGCATTCAGGAGACTTCCTTGTGTGTGGCACTGTGCACATTTAGGACAAGAGTGTTGCAGCCCCAGAGCACCATTTTTTTTTACCATTTCATCACAATTTTTCCCATGTCTGAGGCTCCAGGACATACCGCAGCTTTGAACCCAAGTTCTGAGGTATTCAGAGTGGTAATTTTTCTACAGGATAGTTGCTAATTGAAATTTGAGGAGGAAGTAGTGGAAAGATGCTGGAACATTCTCGCCCTGCCATTTTGCTAACATCACTCCTCACTGATGATGTGCTGTCACCGTGGTAATTCTGCTCTGTACAAGAGAAACCACATGTTCAGACATTTGGTGTATGTACTTGGCTTCATGTCAAGTGTCTAGTTGTTTAAATAATATTCTTATTTAAAATTTAAAAAGCTAAAAAATATAAAGACACTCAGTCAAGTTTCTCTAGCTGTGAAATATATTATTTAGACTGAAGTGACAAAGCAGAGGTTTTGTTTAGAACAAAGTTCTTAATCTCTCTGTTAGACAAGGAATGACTCATGCCTCCTGAGGGGCTGAAATCAAATTCTTACTTTATACCAGACACTATGCTAGGAAGTTTTATTTTTGAATTTTCAGAATAATCTTATGGGTATTACTATTATGTGTATATTAAATCCTTTAAGTACATGTGAAATAAACTTGAGATATACAAGGCTTATTAAGTTATCCATGCTATACAATTAAGCAAAGGAAAATTCAGGTTTTGAAGTGAGGCAATCTTGAAACTGCATGATGTGTTGTGCTTCCTTATTTTATCTATGAATTAGGTATAAAAGGAAAAATTCATGGAATTGACAAGATTAAATAAGACAACTTATGTGAAGTTGCAAGTCTAGTAGTAACACAAAGTTATTTTCATATTTATTTTAAAACAATGTACATTGCTTTTTAAAAAAACAATATTTAAAACTTTAAAAATTTCAAAGTGGGGCCAGGCCCACTGGTTCACACCTGTAATCCTAGCATTCTGGGAAGCCAAGGCAGGTGGACTGCCTGAGCTCACAAGTTTGAGACTAGCCTGAGCCAGAGAGAGGACTCATCACTAAAAATACCCAGGTGTTGTAGGTGCCTGTAGTCCCAGCTACTTGGGAGGCTGAGGCAAGAGGAGTGCTTAAGCCCAAGAGTTCGAGGTTGCTGTGAGCTATGATGCTACAGGACTCTACAGACGGTGACAAAGTCTGTCTCAAAAAAGAAAAATTCAAAGTGCTTTAGGTGTTCATGAATTATATAGTCCAATAAGTTAAGAGATACCAACAACAATTAATGTGATGAAATAATCCATCATTTCTACTTGCCTAAAGTCATAACTTTTCAGTGACATCATTGCTCAGAAATCAGTCATCAATAATCATATCTGGAAAACACAAAGTAGACGTAAAGAGCTGTGACCACGTGGGCAATCTTCAACTGGAAAGGCAAAATACTAGTGCTGGAAGAAACTGGATCAACTGGGAATCGGACAAAAAGAAAGGTAAATATAGGGCAAGTAAATATTTTCTTAATTTAATACAGTGATGTTTTGATAATAGATTCATACACATACATAAATTTATTTTCTGATGAGACATAGGGAATAGGGTAAATCTTTCTCAGCCAAAATGCTTGTAGAACAATTTATGGTAACCATCCCCACAGTCTTTCTACTTGATCTTTCTCTACCAGGGACAGCAACCAACATGTATCATTTCTAAAAATATGATACCCGCTCTCATATGCACAGATTAATACTACTTTATGAATTATGGAGCACCTCAGAAGACATCTTGCAGCTTAATAATGATGAAACAATAATTACCATTATTTCATGAGCACTAAAATCATATTAAATTATGACTATATCTTGGTAGACTATATTTTTTCCTATATAACAAAAATTAAAAGTCAAGCAATATATTAATCAGTCTAGAACTGATTATAACTACAACCCTATGTGCTAGGACATCGATTACTAAGTGACACTCTTAGGGTTTAAGACAGTCAGATAATTTAAATAAGTCCATTTTATATTCTGCATTATCATAATTACTTTCATTCTCCACTTTCCTTCGTATGTGAAAAGACAAGAAATACACAAAGACAATCGACTCTACATAGCAAAACACTTGGAAATACAGATTGAAAGAGTCTATATGGAGATGAGTTCTCTTTACTTTTAGGTAGAAGGTAACACCTGTCTATAACCCTTCCCCTGCCTTTGCTATATAGGAGTGAGAAATCAAACTCAAGACAGAAAGTGAGAAAGAGACAAACAGAGCCTATGCTTTTATTTACTTCAATTCTGTAATTGTGATGCTTATAAAGGAAAAATGAAAACCAAGGCCAAAGAAAAAGGATTTAAACTAAGCTCAACAACAACCATGGCTACAACAACAAATGCTATAGGAAAAAACAATGAAGTGTGGTGGGGAAAATAAGCCATTGGCTTGTGCATCAGATATAATTACCTGCCCATCTCACTTCATCTAGCTGGTAACCTTAGCCAAGTGACTTACCTTCCTGAGCTTCAGTTCCCATATTGGATGAATAATGTGTACCTCATGAGGTTTTTCGGAGGAGCAAATGAAATAATGTATATAAAATGTCTACAGCAGAGCCTGACACGCAGTAAATGCTCAAGAGATAGTATTACTATTATTAATATACAGTGGTGAGGTCTCTTAAAGCCATATATTATTGCTTTTTAGTCTTTCGATACTTTCTACCTGCATGCTCATGAAGTTTCATGTGCTAAAAAATGTTCAGTGCTTAATGAATTACTGAACAATTCAATATTTTTCCAGTGTTTCTGGGTCATAATTCAGTGAGGGAAGGGCCGTGGCACTGCCTCCATGCATGGTTGTATAAAATAATGTAGCCACTCTAGGCCCTCAGACTTGCTTATTAGAAAAACTTCTAAGATCTATGACCCAAACATCAAGAAAGATTTTATCTACCAAGAGACAAACCTAGGATACGGGATTCTTCTCTTTTTCTTTGTCTAAAGCATCTTCCCCTGAAATGTTCAAAGCAATGTATACTATAGTCATTATGTTGTGCAAAATTTTTGTTTATATTATAAGCTATATTATGAGAATACCATATTATAAGCTCTTTGAGAATAACTAGGCTTCATATTTACCTCTGTATTTCTGGGATAAGAGTAAAGACAACACATAGTAGATATTCACATGGCTAGGTACCTCTTCTGAGATAATAAGTACTTAAAATATGTCTATGTAGTACATAAGACTGATACTTTATACAGATTATCTCATTTAGCCCTTATGAGAGCCCTGTGAGATAAATACTATCACCTTTCTCATTTTACAGATGACAAAACCAAGGTTTAGAAAATTAAATCAGAAAATTAAATTTGTCCAAAGTCACACAGCTACTCAGTTTTCCAGCCAAGATCAGGCTGCCAGTTTCCAAAGCCCAGATGGTTAACCACGCCTCTTTTGGGCTGTGTGCTGTCCCTTCCAAGGTGTTTTTCCCAGCCCAGCCCATTGAAGGTAAGCGTCCTTCTCTGTTATTTTAATAACCACATTCTATGCATTGCTTCATTATAATTAGCATTCTAATTTGTAATTATATGTTCATTCATGTATCTATTTTACATGTTTGTTTCCATGGAGTAGGGCCCAAGTTAGTGTTATTTGCTAACCTCTACCAGCAGCTCATAACTACTTAGTAAGTGCTCAAAAACTATGGGGAGGCTTGGTGCCCGTAGCACAGTGGTTCTGGTGTCGGCCATATGCACCAAGGGTGGCGGGTTCGAACCAGGAATGGGCTAGCTCAACAATAATGACAACTGCAACAAAAGGGCATTGTGGTGGGCGCCTGTAGTCCCAGCTGCTTGGGAGGCTGAGGCAAGAGAACTGCTTAAGCCCAAGAGGTTAAGTTTGCTGTGAGCTGTGATGCCATGCACTCTAATGAGGGCAACATAGCAAGACTCTCTCTCCAAAAATAAATAAATAAACTATGTGGGGAAAAGATGGAGATTCAATGCAGAAATAAATTGATGAAGGTCATAATAAATTAATGAACTAATAAATTATTAGTTCCTTAGAAACAAGAACAGTGACTATTCATCCTTAGTTCCCCAGTATCTGGCATAATGCCTGACACAGCAGGAACTTAACGACTGTTGAATGAATGAATGAATGTCTACAGATAAGTGGGTTATGTATAAGCACACTTAGTCCTATATTTAAGTTGTTAAATTCTTTCATCTATGTTGCAATTAACAAGCAAAACATGAAGAGTGATCACATAGAGATCCCTTCTCCGAGGGAAAAAGATGTTAAATAAATTTGGAAATAATTTTTGACATTTCTAGTTCTTCCTATGAGGATTTTGTACCTCTGTTTTCTAATGTGTTTTCAGATCTACTCTTTCTTATTTTGCAGTTAAGTTTATTCCCAAACTCTTTTAAAGCCATGGTTTTCCTTTCTCTCTCCATAATCTCCTTTGTGCAGGCCCGTGGCCTCAAAGTAAGGTCTCTGTCCCATCTAAGACCTAGTAAATCAGAAATTCAGGAAAGTAAGACCAACGATGAGTTTTAGCAACCCTCTACTAGAGCCCAGGTTCTTAAACTTAATGTGTGTATAAGAGGGTAACACACAGGTTCCTGAGTTCCACCATCAGCCTTTCTGGTTTAGTAGGTCTAGATGGGGCCTAGGAATTTGCATTTGCATTTCTAACAAGTATTTAGGGGATGTTATTGCTGCTAGCCTGAGGATCATACTTTGAATAAGATCAATTTACAGTTTAAATGTAAATCTAAAGTTCTTAAGCTTGAACATGTATTTGAACAACCTCAGGATCTAGTGCCCAGGCTGTATGTACTCTAGAACAATTATATCAGAACATCTGGGTACAGATTATTATTATTATTTTTTTTTTTTTTTTGAGACAGAGTCTCACTCACTGTGTCGCCTTCAGCAGAGTGCTGTGTTTTCACAGCTCACAGCAACCTCAAATTCTTGGGCTTAAATGATTCTCTTGCCTCAACCTCCCAAGTACCTGGGACTACAGGCTCTTGCCACAATGCCCAGCTATTTTTAGAGACAGGGTCCCACTCTTGCTCAGGCTGGTCTTGAACTCCTGAGCTCAGGCAATCCACCTGCCTTAGCCTCCCAGAGTGCTGGGATAACAGGCATGAGCCACTGGGCCAAGCCGGATTCAATTTTTTTAAGTTCCCAGTGCTTCAATGTGTAGCTCATTTGCGAATCACTGTGTGCCTACTATTGACTGAGGACCGAGGGGAGGGACCTTGCTCATCAAATGTGATCTGTGGAGTAGGAGCTCAGACATCTGGAACTCGTAAGAAATAGAGCTCTGGCCTCACCTCACACCTCTCCTTTAGAATCTGCATTTTAACAGGACCCTGAGATAATTCTTAAGTGTTAGAATTTAAGAAGAATTAGAGAACATTAAGGATAAAAAAGACATTAAAAAAGAATCAACAGAATCCTAGATTCGCCACCTTGAGTCAGAAAAATGTATACTCCTTGACACTCTCTGCACTCTAACCTGGAAGTCCTCTCCTAGTCTTTCCTGGACTGTTGTCTCAATGTGTGCAGGTGCATGCATTTATGGGTGACCCGAGAGTGTGTAGACATGGACCATATGCAAGCAGGGGCTTCCTCCATGTCCTATTCTTGCTTACTTGCTTGCTTCTATCCTTATCCTGAGCTTTATCCTTGCTTTCCACATTCTGCCCTGGATTATACATCATACCATTCTTCTTTCCACTCACTAAAGTCTTAAAGCTTCAGGAACAATGGAAAATTTGCCATCCCTTTGTGGTGATGTCACAGAGTACTGTGATTTCTATAATGTTAGAGGAGCACACATTCCAGGGAATGAGACAGTGGGTGGATGCATCCACTGGGGAGGCAGATGTGTTCAGACGAGATGGGTATTCCTTCCTAATTCTACTAATAATGAAAGTACAAGAACCACCAGTCTCTTTATGCTTTCAGAACAGATGGAGAAAATTTTTAAACTGCCTCTGATGAGTCAGAAATCCAAATTCTATTCTGAGTTCTGTGACTTTGGAAAGTTTGTTTATCTCAGCTCCAAGTAGTCAAATTGTGGAATAACTTTCCCTTTAAAAAAAAGAGAAGTCATAGAAAGCAGCAGTGCCAACAGCCAAGTTCACATTTTCCCTGTTACTCTAAGGAACGAAAATGGCTTGTTTGGCATCAGCTTTGGAGAAGAAGATGGGGGAGAGTAGAGAAATGCTAAGCGTTTCTCGCTAAATGAAAAAATATATATATATCAGCATGAAAAGAGAGAAGAGAACGGAATCTGTGCAGGATTGAAAAGCAGCTCCGTTCTTAAATCACTAGAGGAAGAAAATAATTGAGACTTAACTGGAAAGTTATTCCTCGATAGGTGAAGACCAATAAAAAAAATAATAATAATAACTAACACTTGTGTAATACTTTGCTCTTTGTTTCCTTTGGTCTCACAATTCTGCTGAGGACATGTTATTTGATTATTCCCATTTTACATGTTGAAAAACCTAAGGCATCAAAAATCGATGTCTTAAGCAAAGTGACACAGATGATAAATGTCAGAAGTAGAGGACAACCATATCGTATGACTCCGATTTCTATATGGTTACTTGGAAATATTACCTCTTTAAAAGACAGTAAATGCTCCCCTCTGCTACAAGGCCTTTGATGATGTTTGCTCATGATCTTTCACTGTGGTAGCATTAATGATAAAATAAGTCCCCTAATCCAAGAGAAATCTTATAATGACCCAGAGGGGGAGACACAGAAGGCAGGTGAGTAGTCTTCCAGCATTTTTTTTTCTAAAAACCACTCAATAATAAAAATTACATGGATGCCTGTTAAGCAGGCACTTATCCTGAAGATTCTAATTTAAAGTGAAATGAATGGCCCTGGGCACTTATATTTTTAAGTATTGCCTTAATCAGTTCAGATTATTTATGAAAGATAGAGGACTGTTATATGAAATTACCATATGCTGACTTAAACAACAAACATTTTTATTTTTATAATTCTTAAAGCTGAAAATCAAAGATCCAGGTGCTAGTAGATTCAACCCCAGGTGAGTGCCCACTCCCTGGTTTATGGATGGCCATCTTTTTGCTCTGTTTTCCCATGGCACAAACTATAAGACAGGAAGCAAACTTTCTCCTGTCTCCTCCTACAAGGGCGCTGATCCCATCATGAAGTCTCAACCTTCATGAGTTAATTACTTCCTAAAGGGCCCATCTCCGAATACCAACCCATTGGAGGTTAGGGTTTCAACATACAAGTTTTGAAAAGACACGAATATGCAGTCTATACAAGCACGGACACCCATGTTTTTGTTTTTATTAGAGAAGACTGAAAATAATTGATCTTCTTAAATCATAAATCTATAATTGTGGTTAGAACAATAATTAAGATATATGTTATTTTAATACTTCTGATACCTGCTTGTATTTTTTTTTTTTTCTTTTTTACACAGAGTCTCACTTTGTTGCCCTCAGTAGAGTGCTGGGGCATCACAGCTCACAGCAACCTCAAACTGTTGGTCTTCAGCGATTCTCTTGCCTCAGCCTCCTGAGTAGCTGGGACTATAGGTGCCTGCCACAACACCTGGCTATTTTTAAAGATGAGGTCTTGCTCTGGCTCAGGCTGGTCTCAAATTGTGAGCTCAGGCAATCCACCCACACTGGCCTCCCAGAGTGCTGGGATTACAGGTGTAAGCCACTGCCTCCGGCCCTGCCTCTTTAATCTAAAGTACATCCAGACATACACTCTGCAACCCTACATCAGTCTTATCTTACTGGTTTTATTTTCTTTATTTTTTGTAGAGATGGACTCTTGCTATGTTGCCCAGGCTGGTTTTGAAGGACTCTTGCACTCCCCTCACCTTAGTATCCCAAATACCTTGGGTGATAGGTATGAGCCTATATTTTTTTTTTAATAAAATAATCTGGTAATTAAAGAGACGTTTAATATGATATGATCTGTAAGTAAGGATCCTAGCTTGCTGTAGATGTGAGCCTTCTGCCCTGTGCTCATGTACCACCTGGATACAAATATGCCAGATTAAAGCTTTGATATTTTTGTTGAAATAATCTGACAACCCTCTCTAGAATTTAATAACCCTTGATCTCAGGAAAAGGATGTCATGTACAATCTAAATTTATAATATGGCAATTTAGCTTCTTTGGAGAGTATTTCCATCTCTCTGCTGTTGACACTTACTGCCTGAAGTCTTTTTTTTAATAGCTAGGATATAAATTCCAATAGATGAATAACAAAAAAATCTAGATTGGAAACACTGTATGGAAAGCCAGATGGGCCAGGCCTGGGAATCTCTGCTGTTGAGCACTGTGTTCACTGATGAGGATTTATGAAGCTAGGATGGAATTGAGTCAACGTATAGGCATTGAATGAGAACATATGCAAGTTAAATTACAGCATATGTGGATCACAGGAGTCGTCAGGGAAGGAAGTGGTGATAACATAACAATTTAGAAATAATATAAAGAAGCTAGAGGCTAAATAAATCATGGCAATATAATTTAGTTAGGTTAGCTTTAGTAAGAAGAAATAGTGAGACCTAAGTACATAGCAAGAATGGTAACAAAAATACTAATGGCACTTAACTGTGTGCCACAAACCATTTCAAGAACTTCACATGGAATATCTCAATTAATCTTGATATAAGTACTATTGCTATCTCTATTTTATAGATAAAGTGTTTGGCACTAAAGCCGTCAGGTCCTGGGTTTTTCTATTCAAAAACAAGGAAACTGGGGCAGATAGACGTTACTAAATTTGACTATGGCTCAAAAGTGTCTAAATCACTGAGGCAATGGGGCTCACAGGCAAACAAAGCATGCTCTGAAGTCCTGCCTGAAGTTAGTTCCACTGACCTGCTTTGTGTCAGGCCTTTCAGCCTTGATCCCTACCATTGCCTAAGAGAGTCTTCTCTTATTTAAAATATTCATTTACTACATGACTGCCAATTTTGGACTCTCCAGCAAGGCCTCTTCTGATATCTTTAGTTCACTCCCTCAATGGGGAATTCTGAGGGATAGAATGGGATGATGAAAACTCTAATTCGTAGGAACATACCCAAAATTAGGTAGTATGATGAGAAATTTCTATCATATACATAAAATGTATACAACTAGTCTTTGCAGTTCAGAACCAAACAACTCCATGTCCTTCATAAATTATAGTGATTAAATTTAATCAAAGGTAATGACTACATAATCCCAGGCTTAGTTCATCTACATCTTTTGAATATGTTAAAGTCTTGTTGAGAAAGGCTCTTGGGCTCTCTGGGGATTACTGTCAATGTCCTAGATGCTGCTTGAAAATTAAAATAGGCCTGTTCAAGGTCAGTGCATCCAAGGTGAGATGCAGACCTGCTCTTATACAGGTACTAAGCATCTGCAATTTGCAAAGCCCTGTTCGCTTTTCAGTTCCCCTCCTCCCACCTAGTTTAAAAAGGAGTCTGAGAATTCTGGGTAAGTAGGATACCTTCTTTACTTATTACAAAATCTCCCTTGCAACCAAAAAGAAATCTCCAATGGAAATAGTTGTAAGGGGGTTTTAGCTATGATAAGATATGCACATCTATATGGAGGAGTAAAGATTGATTGGCTCTTTTACTCTATGAAGAGAACAAGGTTATTTATCGATTAGATGTTTTATAGCATCTTTCTTCTGAAAGGTTCAACTTATGCACAGTTGGGGAAAAGTTTGTCCAAGGGACATAATTTATGAGAGGTGAGGGAAGCAGGTGAGGAAAATAGTAAAAAATCATTAGGAAATATACAACTCCCTGAAAGAACAGGTATAAGAAAATGCATGTGTCAGGAAATATGTTATCCATGGACTTGGCGGAAAATCTGAACTCTAGTTTATCATGAGGCTAAAAGGATCAAGATGCATGCACACACATTCACACACACTTAGGATTTTTAGAAATGATTAACTGAAAGTATTTTTATTTATTTTTATATTTTATTTTTTTAATGTGCAGTATAAATTGTATTTTACAAGGAAGTTTTTTTTTCCTTTTTTCAACTTCTTTTAAAATTTTATTTTTGTTACTGATACAGAATATCTGTATATATTTCCCAACACTTGTGATAATTTGTTATTGATATAAGAAATCAGGGTATAAAATATTTACCTTTTTTACACTAAAAACATTTGATTCTCTTCTAGCTATTTTAAAGCATGCAGTTGATTAATGTTTTGTTTTTTTTTGACATTTGGTGTGTCTATATTTTTTATTTATTTTATTTTATTTATTTATTTATTTTATTATTAATATTAAATCATAGCTGCATTAATATGATCATGGGGCATCATACACTAGCTTCATAGACCATTTGACACATTTTCATCCCAATAGTCAACATAGCCTTCCTGGAATTTTCCTAGTTACCATAGCATGATATTTACATTTCACATTTGCTGAGTTTCACCCTTACCCTTGTAAGATGCCCCGTAGGTGCACCTTACAATACCCCTCCCTCCACCCCCCTCCCACTCCCTCTTCTCCCTTTCCCCCTTTCCCCTATTCTTAGGTTGTAACTGGGTTATAGCTTTCACGTCAAAGCCCTAAATTAGTTTCATAGTAAGGCTGAGTACATTGGGTACTTTTTCTTCCATTCTTGAGATACTTTACTAAGAAGGATATGTTCCAACTCCATCCATGTAAACATGAAAGAGGTAAAGTCTCCATCTTTCTTTAAGAATGCATAATATTCCATGGTGTACATATACCACAATTTATTAATCCATTCGTGGATTGATGGGCACTTGGGTTTTTTCCATGACTTAGCAATTATGAATAGGGCTGCAATAAACATTCTGGTACAAATATCTTTGTTAAGGTGTGATTCCTGGGTATATGCCCAGCAGGGGAATTACCAGATTGAATGGCAGATCTATTTTCAGATCTCTAAGTGTTCTCCATATATCTTTCCAAAAGGAATGTATTAATTTTCATTCCCACCAGCAGTGCAGAAGTGTTCCCTTGTTCTCCACATCCACGCCAACATGTCTGGTCTTGAGATTTTGTGATATAGTGTAGTCTCACTGGAGTTAAATGATATCTCAAAGGAGTTTTGATTTGCATTTCTCTGATGATTAAAGATGATGAGCATTTTTTCATATGTCTGAAGGCCGTGAGCCTGTCTTCTTTAGAGAAGTTTCTCTTCAAATCCCTTGCCCAGCCTGCGATAGGATCCCTTGTTTTTTTCTTGGTAATGCGTTTCAATTCTTTGTGGATTCTGGTTATTAAACTTTTGTCAGAGATATATCCTGCAAATATTTTCTCCCATTCTGAGGGCTGTTTGCTTGATTTACTTACTATGTTCTTGGCTGTGCAAAAGCTCCGTAGTTTGATCAAGTCCCAGTAATGTATTTTTGAAGCTGCTTCAATTGCCTGGGGTGTGTTCCTCATAAAATACTCACTTAAAACCTATTTCTTCAAAGGTTTTTCCTGCACTCTCCTCTAGTATTTTTATAGTTTCATGTTTTAAGTTTAAATTCTTAATCCAATGAGAGTCTATCTTAGTTAATGGTGAAAGGTAGGGTCCAATTTCAGTCTTCTGCAGGTTGCCAGCCAGTTCACCCAGCACCATTTGTTAAATAGGGAATCTTTTCCCCACTGAATGTTTTTAATTGGCTTATCAAAGATCAAATAACGGTATGTAGCTGGATTTATCTCTTGGT
>CAUYPK010018325.1:0-63455 GCA_963574355.1 Loris lydekkerianus
AAAAATAATTTTTTAAAATAAATTAAAAAAAAAAAAAATGTTTTTTTTTAAAAAAAATTGGTTAAAAAGTTTAATTTTTTTTATAAATTAATTAAATTTTTTAAAAAACCAAAAAAAAAAAAAAAAAAAAAAAAAAAAAAAAAAAATTTTGACATCACCTACTGAGCTGTCCAGGGCCCACAATAGAGTATATGTCAGTAGTGAGCAGAATCTTTAAATCAGCATTTTTCTTTCTCCTTGCCAATAGTCTTCTGTTTCTGTGAATAATCTTTCTTCAAACATGGCCAGTATACTCGATTAACTGCCTTCAAATTATTAGGTTGCTATTTGATTTAAAATAAGCAACCATTTAAGAAAGACCTTGGTTATCCCTAAAATCTCTGCACCCACCAACTTACTGACTCCCTTCTAGGGTGGGATTGCATCTGTATTTGGCTTATGAAACTTATTACTTTGCTTCATTTGATCAAAGACAAAGTGGAAGGTTGATGCACTAAAAAATAAAAAAAAAAAAACTTTATCCTCTGCTTCTGATTCTACCTAAGAAGTGGAATAGTTAGGTTAGCTAGTGTACAACTCTTCTACAGTTCTTGACTCATTTTAAGTGGTAATTGGTAGTTTTGTTTTAGAATTTTGCTTTCAGCTTTTATCCTGAGAGTGGGGCTCACTGAACCCCTCTCCTTTCTAAATCTATGGAAATTACTTTTGGTAACTGAATCACTACACTGATTTCAGGTAAGAGAGTACAAATTTGCTCTTATTTCTAACTTTTTCGGATGTTTCAGGTTTTGATTGAGTGTAAAGAGAGTTAAGAACAAATAAAAAGAGGTTAGCTGAGCTATTCAGAGGCAAAGGTTGGTTTGGCATGGTAAATTTGAGGTGGCCACTATAACACCATGTAGCAACAGTAAGTAGGCAAATAGCAGACTTGTAGGGAAGAGGTCAAGGTTGGGGAAGCAGTATGGTGTAGTATAAAGAATTCTAAGTATTAAATTAAGAGACATGGACTCTGAGAGGCTAACCTTTCTACTAACTGGCTCTGTGACTTTAATCATGACATTTGACCTCTCTGGGCCCTTTATTATGAGACTTTAAGTAGATGATATCTAATAAATTCTTGTTAAGTTCTAACATTATGTGATTTTGTGTGTATTCATATTGACCTTCTTAACTTGAACTGTTTTGGTTTTTTTTTTTTTTTTCAGCATTTAGTATAAGAACCTACGTTTGCCATATTTGTAGTATCACTTTTACATCTTTAGATATGTTCCGGTCTCACATGCAAGGAAGTGAACATCAAATTAGGTAAGCATTCTTGCCTAAGTTCCAATGACACCAAACACCAGAACTTCTAGTCAAGTACATTCTAGGCATTCATTTGCCTATGAACCTGGATATGGTTGGTAATATTTGTGATATATTACACACTAATATTCCTAATGGTGTTCTCTAGTCATGATAGTATACTGGCAGAGCTGGCTAACAAGTACACTTCCTGACCAGACAGCAGTATCCTTCAGAGAAATGCTAAGAGATAACTCTCATGGTAACCACATAAATTCAAAGACTCTCTGGAAGGTCACCTTAGTTCCAGAGATTCAGTGATCTAGTCAGTCTTCCAGTAAGGTGTAGTGGTTAAGAACAGAAGTCTTTCTGTTAGACATACCTGGATAAGAATACCAGATAGAGAATCAAGAGATGACCCTAGATGCTTATCATCATTTTATCTTTTATAAGCCTATCAAAAACAATAACTGGGGGAAATACTCCCTATTTAACAAATGGTGCTGAGTGAATTGGCTGGTGACTTGCAGAAGACTGAAACTGGACCCACATCTTTCACTATTAACAAAACTTGATTCTTACTGGATAAAAGATTTAAACTTAAAACATGAAACTATAAAGATACTTAAGAGTACAAGGGAAAGACTTGAAGAAATTAGCCTGGGAGAATATTTTATGAGGAGGACCCCCCCTGGGCAATTGAAGCAACACCAACACCAAAAATATATTACTGGGATCTGATCAAACTAAAAAGCTTCTGCACAGCCAAGAACACAGTATGTAAAGCAAGCAGACAGCCCTCAGAATGGGAGAAGATATTTCAGGTTATGTCTCTGGCAAAGGTTTAATAACCAGAATCCACAGAGAACTCAAACGTATTAGCAAGAAAAGAACAATGTGGGCAAGGGACTTGAATAGAAACTTCTCTGAAGAAGACAGGCACATGGCCTAAAGATACATGACAAAATGCTCATCATCCTTAATCATCAGAGAAATGCAAATCTAAACCACTTTGAGATATCATCTAACTCCAGTAAGATTAGCCCTCATCACAAAATCCCAAAACCAGAGATGTTGGCATGGATGTGGAGAAAAGGGAACACTTCTGCACTGCTGGTGGGAATGCAAACTAATACGTTCCTTTTGGAAAGAAGTTTAGAAATCACTTAGGGATCTAAAAATAGACCTGCCATTCGATCCAGCAATTCCTCTACTAGGTATATATCCAGAAAACCAAAAATTACTTTATAACAAAGATATTTGCACCAGAATGTTTATAGCAGCTCAATTCATAATTACTAAGTCATGGAAGAAGCCCAGTGCCCATCAACCCACGAATGGATTAATAAATTGTGGTATATGTACACCATGGAATATTATGCAGCCTTAAAGAAAGATGGAGACTTTATCTCTTTTATGTTTACATGAATGGAGCTTGAACATACTCTTCTTAGCAAAGTATCTCAAGAATGGAAGAAAAAGTATCCAATGTACTCAGCCCTACTATGAAACCAATCACAAACACCCACACTTCCATATGAAAGCTATAACCCAACTACAGCCCAAGATGAAGGGGAAAGAGAAGGAGGAAGCAGGGGAGGGGGGACGATGGGTGGAATGAGGGTAATTGGTGGGACTGCACCTCTGGTGCATTTTAGTAGGATGTTAAATCTACTAAGTGTAGCATATAAATGGGTTAACACATTAATCTAAGAAATTGAGGTGAAGGCTATGTTAACCAGTTTAATGAACATATTTCAAATTGTATATAAAACCAGCATATTGTACCCCATAAAAACTTTCGCAACTTTCAAAAAAATGCAAAAAAAAAAAAAAAAAAAGAAAGAAAGTAGTGCAGTACCTCAACAGTTGATGTGATAACCAGATGGCTGCTAAGTGCATATGCTGGGCAAAGGGCCGATTCACATCCTGGCTGGGATGGAGCAGGACAGTGCAGGAGTTTATCACACGGCTCAGAATGACGTGCAGTTTAGAACCTGTTGTTTATTTTTGGAACTTTCCATTTAATATTTTCAGACTGTGGTTGACCACAGTTAACTCCAACTGCAAAAAAGTAAAGCTGCACGTAAGGGGGGGAGATTAGTGTACAATGAAGAAAGGTCTAAAATCAAAAGCTCCCACCTTAAGTAGGAACAAGTAAATCCAGAGAAAGAAGTAGTCCTAAAAAAAAAAAAAAAAAAAAAAGAATAAAAATGAATGGGTAGACATTAAAACTCAGTGAATCCCAAACTGGTTCTTTGAAAAGGTCAACAGAAGTGGTAACCCTCCAGCTAGAGGATCAGGAAAATGAGAGGTGACACCAAGTGGGGACATGCTGCACATCCTACAGTCATGAAGAGGATAACAAGATGATGTCAAGGTAACAACTTAGACAAGCAGGACAAATTACTTAAGAGACACAAACTATCAAAGTTAAATAGTCCTATATCCATTATAGAAATTCAATTTGTGATTAGAAACTTTCCCCACAGGAGGGAAATTTCAGCCCCTGATGACTCTACTGCTGAATTCCACCAAACTTTTTAAAATGAAATAATACCAATTCCACATAATCTCTGCCAACTTATTTTATGAGGTCATTATTCCACAGATACCAAAAACAAAGACATTACAAAAAAAACCTTAAGAGATGAACATCCCTCATGAACATGTCAGCAAAACTCTTTAACAGAATGTTAGCAAATAAAATCTGGAAATATACAAAAAGAATAATACATAGTGAACAGGTAGGGATTTTGAATAGATTACAATGAAGTTTTCACATCTCAAAATCAGTATAATTCAACACATTAGCAGACTAAAAGGAAAAAACCCATAAGGTCATGTCAGTGAATGCAGGAAAAAGCATTTGACAAAATTCAAAATGCGTTCATAAAACCTCTTAGCAAACTAAGAATAGTGGAGAATTTCTTTAACCTGAGAAAAGCTTCTATGAAAAAGCTACATCATATTGATTCTCAAAAGTCTGAGTGCTCTTCTCCTAAGTAGAGTTGGCTTTATGGGCACATGACTGTACAGTCCTGAAATTTTTTTCTTTTTTTTTTGAGACAGAGTTTGACTTATTAACCCTCGGTAGAGTGCCGTGGGGTCTGTCACAACTCCCAGAAACCTCCAAATCCTTGGGCTTAGGCGATTCTCTTGCCTCAGCCTCCGGAGTAGCTGGGATTACAGGTGCCCACCATGACGTCTGGCTATTTTTTTGTTGTTGTTGCAATTTGGCCGGGTATGGGTTGAACCCACCACCCTCGGTATATGGAGCTGGTGCCTTACCCACTGAGCCACAGGTGCCGCCCTTGAAATTCTTCTTTTATTTTATTTTAAGACAGAGTTTCACTATGTTGCCCTGTGTAGAGTGCTATAGCATCACAGCTCACAGCAACCTCAAACTCTTGGGCTTAAGTGGTTCTCTTGTTTCAGCCTCCCAAGTAGCTGGGACTACAGGCACCCACCACAATTCCTGGCTATTTTGTTGTTGTTGTTGTTGTTATTGTTGTAGTTGTCATTGGCAGGCCTGGGCCAGGTTCGGACCCACCAGCCCTGGTGTATGTGGCTGGCGCCCTAGCCACTGAGCTACAGGTGCCCCGGCCCTGAAATTCTTATTTTATTTTTATTTATATTTATCTATTTATTTACTTATTTATTTGAGATAGAGTCTTTGCTTTGTTGCTCAGATAAGGTGCAGTGGCATCACTGTAGCTCATAGCATCCTCAAACTCCTGGGCTCAAGTGATCCTCTTGTCTCAGCCTCCTGAGTAGCTGGGACTATAGATGCCACCTGCCACACCTGGCTAAGTTTTTCTATTTTTATTTGGCTCTTACTCAGGCTGGTCTCCTTGAACTTCTGAACTCAAGCAAGCCTTCCACCGTAGCCTTCCAGAGTGCTAGGATTATAGGCATGAGCCACCACACCCAGCCTAGTCCCAACATTTTCGTGGCACTATTTTTCTTGCTTTTTGAATAAGGGCCTTCATTTTTATTTTGTACTGGGCCCCTAAATTATGTTGCTGTGCCCAAGATCGATTCTACAACAAGAAGGGGGAAGGGGGTTGGGGTCAGGAAAACAGTTAAGAGCTGCAGTGGTTTGAATATTTTTGATGTTTTGAATGTGTTTGAACATCTGTGATTGAAATCCAATGTTGTTGAATCCACAAATGTAGAACCAGAAGATACTGGGTCTTACTGTACTAAAACAATATTAGAGGGTGGAGCCTTAGAATATCAGCACAGCCATGTTTGGGAATCATTACACATGTCACCGTCGCAGGGGATGAAAATGAATTTGATCCGTTCAAGGAGACTGGGAAAGCTGGAAAACTGGGAATAAAGTTCAGTAGTAACCTTGGCAGTTCATAATATGCCTAATGATAACTGTTAACATTTATCTAGATGTACTTGTGTCTGGCACAGCGAGATGCTGTAAGTAATTCTCACAACCCACTCCAGGTAGGCACCGTGGTTACTACATTTCAGAGGAGGGAGTGAGCTCAAAAATATGACTTCCAAGGCCAGTGGTGGTGGAGCTGGATTCCACACCAGCCTGAGTTTGGGGCCCAGTTTATCCCCACAGTGTTGGCCTTACTGAGAGGAGGGGGGTAGGGGATGGGGGTAGACTGGGACATGTGGTCAGCAGAGGCCCACAGAGGAAGGATGCCAGGGAAACGTGCCTGCTGGAGTTAAACCCCACACTTACCCGAGGAACAGAGTAAAGAACCCAGAACAGGGCTGTTGCATGTAAAATGTGTCACACCCCATAAGTGGACAAATCAGGTGAAAACTGAAAGGAAATATTTTAAAAGTTGGGAACTCCTTGGGATGCTGGGCTTGGCTTCAGAACTCTTTTGGAAGCCCTGAGTGTGTGTTTCCAGGCCGAGAAAATCCCAGTGGTGCAGTGGAAAGACAGGAATAGTAACGGCCCCCGGTGCTCAGGAGGCATTAGAACCAAGAGCAGCCCCACCGGGCATTGCTTGTGAGGGACTGTCTGGTGGGTGGTGAGTACCCTTGTGCCAGAGCGCTCAGCGTCCACTCAGTGGAGCCCCAGTGACTGGCGCTGCTGTCTTGCTGGCTGAGGGCCACCCTTCCTCATCCCCCACCCATCCTTGGGGATCATCCAAAGCCTGCTCCAGTTTCTGAGGGGAGTAAGCCTGGTGAGTGGCCGACTGCTGGCCTGCAGCACAGCTCATGTTGACCTCAGGATGGGTGTCTTCTCCCTTCACTCCTGGTGGTTGTGACCCTGAGCTGCCAGATTCCTGCGGGTCTCAAAGCAGAGTGGGGGGCAGGGAGCGAGGTGATGGAGCTCTGTGCTCAGCTCTTGTTTGAAGACCTTAGGAAGATTTGTCTTCTCACCTGACGCTTCGCAGGATCTGGCTGAGGTGAGCGTGAGCTAGAGAAGGTGCAGGGTCCTGTGGGCGTGATGGGCTCTCCCCCCAACCGGAGCAGGGGCTTCACGCATGCACACGTGGGGCCTGGCGAGTGTGCAGCCACAGGAGGGCTGTGGAGCTGGCATTTTCCTCCTCTGCTTCCTCCATTTATTCATTCCTTCACCCAGCAGCCATCTCGCCAGGTATTTGCCAAGTGCTGAGATTTTGTCTCTGCCCTGGTGGAGCTTACACTGTAAAGCACAGACACAAATGTTTTACTCAAAGGTAAACATTTAAAAGTAGTAATACAAACACAGATTTTGCTAAATGGATTGCAAGATCCATGTGCAATAGCAAGTAAAGTGAGAGGCTCCCCCCCAAGTAATGTGGAAGAGTTTGAGAGCTCTCAAAATACAGCTGCAGCCAGGAGGCCTGTTGGTGACGTGTCCCTGACGTGAGCTTGGCTGAAGCGGGTGGTTTACTTCATGCAATTGCGGGAGGTATTTAGAATAAAGTTCATAATAAAGCCCAGATTACGTAGGACCTCAGATGCCAGAATAAAGAGTATGAACTTTTGGACAATTGGCAACTATTGAGGTATTTTGAGGAGGTAGCACTTGTAAAAATATCATTTCGGAGGACTGATGTGTACCAGGGCTGGATTGGCAGGACCAGAGAGGGGTACTAGTCAGATCTGTCCCCAGCCTCTAGGGAGGTGAGGGCCTGGGCCAGGTGGTGGCAGGAGTGAGGAGGAAGGAGACCCAGAGGCATTTACCTGGAAAGGCTAGCTGGGATGGATGACCCACTGGGGGTACAGAAAGGAGTCTCAGTGAGACGGGAGAGCCGGCTAGCATCGGTCCAGGCATTCTGCCAAAGTTTGCTGAGGATCTGTGCCTGTTGGGCGCTGTGTTCTCAGCTGGAGCTCAGCTTGGGAGAGCTGTGGCCATCTCTTGGCTGACAGAAACGGGACCTACGGACGAGAGCTGGTTAAGGGATGCAGTGAAAGCTTGGGTGTTCAGGCTGATATTCGTGTTTTGCCACCTCTGGCCGTACCCTAGAATCTTGTGGGAGCTTTTTAGCAATGCCAACGTCTGGGTCTCTGGTCCCACTGTTTGGGGAGCAGCCTGGCATAGCTCCCAGGTGGTTGTGAGGTGCAGCCAGGGCTGAAGACGGGCAAGAGGTGCGAAGAACTGCACTTTAGGGAGAGGTGATGGTTTGCCAGGGCTTCAAATTTGAATTCTGGAATTGGAGAGTTGCTATTTGCCACGTGACTAAGTGCATCGAGAGGACTGGTCCCTGGCCGGGCAAGGTCTTTCCAGACCAGAGTCTTTCAGCATAAGTACAAGGAAACTTGGAGGATGACTAAAATCGGAATTGAAAACCAGGGAACTGAATTAAATGCAGAGAACAGCATTAACAGATGGGAAACAGTGCGGTGGACGCCGCTTGGGATGTAGAGGGAGGAAAGGAAGAGGATGTTAAGGAGGTTCCGTGACTCGGGGTGAGGGTGGGAGGAAGTAAAGACATTAGGCACAGGGAGGTGACCTAAACAAGTGGCCTGAGAGTTTGGTTTAAAGGCCAGGAAGGTTGGAGGGTGGACCTTGCTTCGTTTGAATACTCATCACTCCCTCTGTACAGAGATCCCACAGGACAGCATCACGTGGAGGGGGAAGACGCAGAGGCCTGGGCTTCTGTGGACTCGGAGCCACGGATCTCCCTTTCCAAGCTGCTCCCCTCGCCAGCTGATGCACCTGGCTCAGAAACGCTCACCTAGAAAAACAGCTGCCGGGGAACAGCAGCACGGAAGGGTTGAGTCAGAACTAGTGACTGGGAAAAAAAAAATCCCAATGTCTCTAGGAAGGTTGTAGGGAGGAGGGAATTGCCGAGCAGCCCCCGAGAAGCACTAAAGGGGAGAAAAAGGGGGAATCAAGACCCCAAGGAGGAAGCCGTGATCCAGGAGGGATGATACAGCGTCTGTCACTGAGAATATGCAAAAAGTTTTACTCTTGAAAAAGCTGAGTCGTTTTCTAAATTGAAAGGGTGGTGAGCCCTAGAATCCCAAAAAGAGTTTGCTCTGTTCCGTGGGCACAAATGCAAGGGGATAGATGAGGTCTTGGTGTTTTTGTTTAATCCGTGATCTGCCCTCTTTAAGTTTGCACATTTTAAGTTTGTATAATGATAACATTTCTGGAATCCTGTCTTCTGTCTCCATAATATACCTACCTCTGCCTCTGGCCTGGTATAGTTGTTTCCGAGTTTATTTAAATTCGGTTCCACAAGGCCAGGGGATCTATGAGATGAATGCATTGCTCAGAGGTAAGAAAGCCTGAGCAGGAAGCATGGAATCCTGGTGGTGGTGTGTGGTTTATTATTTTCCATTTCCCTTCATTTAGTATTGGTCATCAATTAGAAAATGGTTTCAGTTTCTTTTATCATCCAGAATCAGTACATTAAAGTGTATGTTTAAAAGCTTTCAGTACATGTGGAAGCCACAGCTGAATGTGCCTTGGCTCTTCTAGCCTTCCGCCCTCCTGGGTGCCTTTGCTGAGTTGTCCCTCTCCCCAAATCGATCTGACCTTCCTCTGCTGAGGTATTGATAGCTTCCTTAGCTTCAGTAGATTTGACCTGCTTGGGGTTATTTTTCAATCTTCAGGACCCAGCATGGGGTCTGCCACCCTCAGGAGAACTCAATAGAGTTGAATTGACCACTTTTCCCAAAAAGGCCTGAAACCAAACATGATCAAAGGGCTTTAAAATAGACTCCTTTAAAAAGTATAAATGATGGCTTGGCTCAGGGCCTGTAGCTCAGGGGCTAGCCAGCCACATACACGGGAGCTGGCAGGTTCGAATCCAGCCCGTGCCAACTACAACCAAAAAATAGCCAGGCGTTGTGTGGGGGTGCCTGTAGTCCCAGCTACTTGGGAGACTGAGGCAAGAGAATTGCTCAAGCCCAAGAGTTTGAGGTTGCTGTGAGCTGTGACTCTACCTAGGGTGTCATAGTGAGACTCTGTCTCAAAAAAAAAAAAAAAAGTGTAAACGACAAAGCTCAGCTAACAGGAATTTCCCATTGTATTTTCTAAGGATGATGTATTGTTTTTAGCTTACAGTTAATATTGCTTTTACTTGGAAAGGAGCAAATAAAGTTAACTATCTTGTTTGAGGGATAAGAAAAAAATAGGCTCCTTTATTAAGTGGAATTAGAATTACTTGCCCTGGGGAAAGAGATGAAAGTGACTAAATACTGAAGTTACATCAATAAGAGAGAACACAAAATGCTGTGACCAGGTGTTTCTATAGTGAACAACAAGATGAGGGGCACCTTTGAGCAGTTTTGAGGCACTTAGTCGTCTCGGGGGGGAACAGACCCTTCGAAGAATCTGAAGAATGCAATGGACAAAATATGATTTTTCCCTGTAGTTTTAGGGGTTCACTGGCTCCCTGCAAAGCCTTGTCCATACAATTCGAGTGATGATCCTGCTTAGTGTAAGGTACATGGGAACGGTAGACAGATCAGCTGACCTTCTCTGGCCTTGATTGCCTATATCGCTGAGAGCCGGGTACTGTGCTAAGTGTTTGACAAAGGTAAGGTCATAGCTTGTCACACATGGACCTCGCCAGGTAAGAGGGGCAGGATGTTTCAGTTAGAGCCTGGAGCCCTGTAGAAAATTGGAGGGAGGTTCAATATGGCTGGAGTGAGGGAGGCCAATAGGGGAGCAGCCAGATATAAGACAGAAGACCCTGAGAGCCAGGCTCTTGGGGAGCCATCATGTCAGATTCCTGGAGTGGTGCCCCTGGGGTTGTGCAGTGCACAACCTGAGAAGCTGTTCTGGTGACCAGCAGATCACAAAGGACCTTGTGCAACACAAGTTGGCTGGATGTCTCTATCCTGGATGTTGTCTTTGTTTTGGAAGAGGTTAGACATTGAATATCTTTTGGCAAGAGCCTGCACAATACATAAACAGAAAGTTTCTGGAGGTCCCTATGTTTTGAGGTACATAATGGAAACACAGTGGAAACTTGACAGATACCCAGCTTGGAGGGCGTGTCAGCCGTACCCAGTCTTGAGCCTTGTGTTGACTGAGATTGTATCTGTTGGAGACCCCAGAGCATCTCTTGGCACAGCAATGCTTAGAGTTTGCCCAGTGCAGCACAAGAGCATCCCCTGGCCTGCCCTGTTGCTCCCACCTGTCCCTCTGCCAGTCCTTATCGGTGGTTCCCACGTGCACCAGGCCTGGGCTTCAGGGAGTCAGCAGGGAAACAAAACCTCAGCCCCGGCTGCAGGGAGCTTACTTTCCAGTCAAGGAATCAGACCAAGAGGGAAGCCAGGGAAAGGACCAGAGAAGGGTACATGCAGAAAATTCTGTCGTGGGGCTTAATGCAGGAAGATACAGGTCAGAGTGTGTGGGGCAGGTAGAAGGTGGTTACCTGGCTGAGGGGTCACAGTGAGTGTGGGCCCAGAAGGGGGACTCGATGCTGGGTGGCAGCTGTGCAGGCTCCAGCTGGGCCTCGGGTTGGGGAGGCCTGGTTGCCTCCGAGGGGCCTTCTCCCTTGCTCCTTCCTGCCCCACGACTCCTTGGAGACTTTTTTTCCAAAGCATCTAAGGCAGTTTTAATGAAGAGAGGCTCTAGTGAGGCTTGTCTCCCAGCAGCAGAGGGTCATGAGGTCCCTGTGGGTGACCCAGGCACCATACTCTGGAGCAGTGCTCTCTCCTTGGGCTTCTCACTAGTTCTGGAGTGTTCTGGAAGCTTCAGGCTGGAATGAGCTTATAAGGAGAGATCAGCCTAGAGAATTTACAGGCAAGAGAACCACCACATTGTCCTCCAGTGGGGTGACTTCCACTCTAAAGCCCTGCTTAGGGCAGCCCTGTTTCCCTAAGGGCTGGTAGAAAATATGCTGGATCTTGCTTTGTTTAAAACTGCAAAAGGGGGGATCGTGTAAAGGAATTTCCACACGGTTCCATTCTGAGCCAGGGTATTTAAGGCCCTTTATTGGGCTCTCATGGGTTAGAGGAGGTTTTAGTCTGAATGTTTACCCATTGGCGAGGTTCATTTTATTTATTTTTAAAATGTGTTTTTTTTAAAAGGAACAGTTCTTTTGAAATAGGTTATTTCTAGAAAATCACTTTAGGAGTAAGAAAACTTTTAAAAAATCTACAAATAGGCCCGAAGCATGCCAGCACTTTTGGGAAGCTGAGGCTGGAAGATCAAGTGAGCCAGGAATTGGAGGCCAATCTGGGCAAAATAGAAAGAGCCCACCTCTGCAAAAATACAAAAACATTAATCAGGTGAGGTAGTATCAGCACACCTGTAGACCCAGCTACCTGGGAGGCTGAGGCAGCAGGATCTCTTGACCCCAGGAGTTTGAGGCTTCTGCAAGCTGTGATCACACCACTGTATTCCATCCTGGGTGCAGAGTGAGACCTGTCTTTAAAAAGAAAAATCTCCAAATGAGGAGCCCGCAGTGTCTGCCCTATTGCTTAACCCTTTCACACAGCCCAGAGGAGGCCACTGGGTGAGAGGAGGCGACTTCTTATGGATTTGAGGGAATCACCTTGGGATGCAGCCTGCTGTATGACCCGGGATCGGGCAGGGTGGCTAGCTGGTCCCAGGACCCCACTAGGGGTTCATCACCAGCTCTCTTGCCCTGACCAGGGAGCCTCCTCCCACCTGTGCCTCCTTCAGATTGGAGCCATGTGAGGTGCTCGTGGCAAGAGCTCCCGTGTTAGTCATTAGTCGTGATTGGGGGGGTGGGGGCGATCTTCTTGCGTGATGTTCCCAAGTGTGGTGTCCCAGCTGATCGTTGTAGTTCAGAGGATGCCCCCACCCCAGCTTTCTGAATGCCTTCTTAAGCCATCCTCAGTCACCCTGACCTCGCAGGCCTCTCTGTTCCTCTCTGTATGCTCTGCTCTGGGTAGTTCCCAAACTGTCCCCCACCTGCTGTCCTCTGGGGAGTTACTGAGAGTTGGGGAAGGTTGCCATGCTCATTAGAAGGCTGAGGCAATGAAGCTGCATCTGCGAGCACGTGGGGCCACGAGGTCATGTTTTTTGATGGCTTCTGCTCTGCTCTCCTGCTAATCAGAGGCTGAAGGGATTGGAATAAGCAGAGAGGCTGTGAGCCCAACAACTCCCCATTGTTGCCTGAGCACCTGGGGCTGGAGGAGGCCTGGGGGTATGGGATACAGGGGTGAGGAGGACAGCGGAGCCTCCCTTGCTGGGTACTCCCTCTTCCCAGGCACTTCCTCTGGTGGAAAAGAAAGGTCGCCCACAGATCATAGCAGGACCGTGTGCACAGGGCCTGGGGAGGGGGCAAGGGCTGCCTTTGGCCAGCGGCAGAGGTGTCAGAGTAGATAGGAGGCCTGTGCAGGACTCTCACGTTGGACCAGCAGCCTGGCAAGTGGCCCGGTGTTCATGGGGTTTGTGTAGTGGTGGGTGTAGGGGAGGCAGCCCCGGAGGGAGAAGAGATGAGTTCTGAAAAAGAAGGTCTCCCCACCTCACCCTGGGGGGAACACTGGAAAATTATTCCCAGACCAGCAGAACTCAAGGCCCGATTTGGAGAAATGTGTGTGTCATAGTGACGTGAGAGACCCAGTTCAGAGTCTCACCAGGGCTTAAGTTTTCCCCAGAGGCCACATTTTTTCCTGGGTCTCCAGTTCTTAAACTGCAATGACAGGCAGTCGTGATGGCTGTGCTTCACAGGGATGACAGTTGCCCTGCTTACCTTGTAGTCACGTCCTGCCTGAGGCCACATCTGCCTGGTCCTGGGAGCCGGGACAGTGACGTTTGTCATTCCCAGCGCCAGCCATTGCTCGGCTCACTGCTGAAGGCACGAAACTCACTTTGTGCATATTTTGATGGGCACGTTCAGAACTCTCTGAATTGTAACTGCTCAGAGAGAATGACCACTGCTGTGGTGCTGCCGTCATCCCAGGTGAGCCTGATAGGAGGCCTCTCCCACCACCAGCTCCTCCTGCTCACTCTGGAATCTTCCTCCCCCAAAGCAGACTCTTGTCTCCTGGCTGGAGGTTTCCTTGGCTTAACAGCGTCACCCTTCTGGATTTGCACCCTGGCCTTGAAGGCCATGAGTCAGCCTGGGGGACTTGGGCTGAGCCTCCCACCACTTGGCCCCCTGGGTTGACTTGGGGGGAGCCCTAAGAAGGCCAGGGCCTGGCACTCCCAGGAGGGCTGTCCAGGAACAGAGGAGCTTACTGTGAGGCCAGGAGGGGGTTCCCCCGGCAGGGTGGCCTTGCAGATGCATGGCCCCATGTCCAGGCTCCCTGGAGCCAGACATGAGCCATGAGTGCAGGTCAGGAAGGGGCTGAGGCCTCTGTGGCCAGGCAATGCTCACGTGACTCTCCAGCCTCCCAGGAGCTGGCTGGCCTCTTCCTCCCATCAGCCTGTGTACCTGACCTCTGTGGGCCAGGTCATGCCTTTGGGAGTGAGGTGGGCAAAGACTAGACAGCATCAGAGCCTCGAGGCCAGTCAGTGCACCATCAGCTCATGGGGTCTGCCACCAGAGTGAGGAGAGGGCATTTGACCTGGAGACAACCCAGCTAGTATGGGGCAGTGTCAGTGTCCAGTGTGCCTCCTGTATTTTCCCTGCTCTGTGTACCTATAAGTGGAGTAAGAACATGGATTTAATTTTAAATACATACAGCTCAGCGAGAGAAATTCCTACGTAGAGGGTCACCAGGTGTGAGCCAGACCTATGGGTTGCCTGTGGGCAGCAGGAAGACCCCAGAGTGCAGAACCAGGGGGCAGCCTGCCTGGGGGAACCCTCGGTTCATTGTCACAGATATGGCAGGGGCAGAGTCCAGGTGCTTGGTTCCCGGCTGGCCTCTACCTCTCCATGAGACCCTCCCCTTGGCCTGCAGGACCCAGAGCTCTAGGAGCCTGACATCCCGGGAGCCGTCAGGTCCAGGGGCTGCTGTGTTGTTCGGTAAAGAAGCTTGGGAGCCCAGGCTAACCCTGTCATCAGCTCTCCCAGCTTCTGGTACTGTGAGCTCAGGGATGGGCATACTATGTATTTTAAGGCCACATGGCCCCCACGGGGGGTGGGGGGGAGGGTGATGTCTGGGCAGGTTCCTGACTCCAGACCAGATTGGCCTGAGACATGCTGTGGTCTTTGTGGTTTGCTTTGACTCACTGAACTCCAGTTAGTAGCTTAGCTTTATTCACACTGACCACCCAGACAGATGGGCTGTGCTGCCCCAGAAGGGCAGGGATGCTCCAGAGTTTGCCCCACAAAGGGCGCAGAGGATTGGGACTGCCCAGGCCCAAGAGGACAAGTCATTAGATGCTGGACCTGCCCTCAGAGGAGTCTGCACTCCGTAACATGCTGACCAGCACTGAGACATATCAACCTCCTGATTACTCACTGTGCATCAGGCCCTGGTACTGGGGACATGTATGGAGGCTTCGGGACACTACTGAGTGTTGTGATGGGTCCCCAGGGTGATTACTGATCAGCTCTCATGCAACACCACAGCAATTAGGAGGGATATGGTGTAATCAGGAGAGCCAGAAAATTCATGTCAGAGATAACCTCCTTTTTTTTTCTTTTTGAGACGGAGTCTCACTATGTCACTCTCGATAGAGTGCCACAGAGTCACAGCTCAAGGTAACCTCACACTCTTGGGCTTAAGCAATTCTCTTGTCTCAGCCTCCCAAGTAGCTGGGACTACAGGTGCCTGCCACAACACCCAGCTATTTTTTTTTTTGTTGTTGTTTTTGTTGTTGTTGTTGTCATTGTTGTTTGGCAGGCCCGGGCCAGGTTCAAACCCGCCAGCCCTGGTGCGTGTGGCCAGCGCCCTAGCTGCTGACCTACAGGCACCAAGCCAGAACTAACCTCCTTTTGTCTAATAAACCGTCTTGTATAAAAATCTAAAATTGTTGGGATGGAGCCTGTGGCTCAAAGGAGTAGGGTGCCAGCCCCATATGCTGGAGGTGGTGAGTTCAAACCCAGCCCCAGCCAAAAATTGCAAAAAAAAAAAAAAAAAAGTCTAAAATTGTCTTCCCTATATTTTTCACTGCCCACAAATCCATTATATTCTGCTGGACCAACGTTTTCCCCAACAAGGGCCAGAAATTAAGAAATTCTTTTCCCTTTCCCATTTCACTTCCCAATTCCTAACCTGTGTCGGGGGAACCACACCTGGGAGGGGGTCGTCTGTTTCTGAGCAGGACCTCTGGGAGTCAAGGCTGGAAGGGTGGGCACAGCCTCAGGGGAGGGTATGGAGCTGGCTCAGGGTGGCAGGAGAAGCTGGGCCTGGGAGCAGCTTTGCTTGGGGAGTACTCACAGGCTGGTGGGCGTGAAGAAGTGAAAGGAAGTAGCAACTGGTCCAGCCTCCATGAGGCCGGTCCAGGCCAGAGAGCAGAGCTAGCAGCAGCCAGCGCCTGGGAATCAGATGTGGTTTGGACATCGGGGTTCGTGTCTGTCCCAGGCTACTTTAGCAGGAGGCCATCGTGTCTGTAGTCCCAGCAGTCTGTGGAAGTGAGTGGGCTGGGAGCTAGGACACCTGGGGGAGTCTGTGGGGTAGCAGGGAAGGGGAGCAGGCTCTGAAGGCCCAGGAAGCCCACTGAGCCAGTGTGCTGAGCTTGCAGGCGGTGGGGGAGACAGCAGGTCTCATGGCCCCACCTTGTAGTTTGCGACCTGAGCACTGAACTGGCCTCCCCTCCCTGGCTGGCAGGATGTGTATGAATCCCAGAAAATGACAAACCTGTGACATGCTTGTAAGGTAGCATTGTGACTCCTGAATCAGCTCAGGACTTCTTCAGGTCTCCTGTGACATTCTAAATGACATCTAGCTTTTAGGACTACACATTCCTGGCTGGTGGGACCTCGGGTTTGTAGACCCCCATCCCCAGCTAATCAGCACAGCACCTCAAAGCACCCAGTGAGTGCTCCTCAAATGCAGATGAGGGAATGAATGGGTAGTGGAGCCCAGGCAGGCCTCACGGGAGGGAGCTGTGCCCCTTAGCCAGCCTCGTGGGATGGCTGAGCCTTTCAGCTCTCAAACCATGCCCTTGGGTGGGGTTCCACCCATCCGTGGGGCACGGACCAGGGTCTGCTCCAAAGACTTAAACACTGATCCAGGTCCACCAGGTGACTTGGTTTGATTTTGGTCACCACCTGCCCCACCTCCTCCATCCCCTTCCCTGAAGACATGCGTTCACCATTGTCCTTTCTCTCCTCATTGGGGTGCAGATCCTGGCCAGCGTCTTCCTCTACCTGTGTGCCATTGTTGTGGGCATCATGTCTTACTACATGGCTGACCGCAAACACCGCAAGGCCTTCCTGGAGGCCCGCCAGTCGCTGGAGGTGAAGATGAACCTGGAGGAGCAGAGCCAGCAGCAGGTGAGGTGGGGCCTTGGGGTCTCTGGGGAGGCCTGGGGTCTGGAGCTCGGCTTCAGGGACTGTGGCTTGGAAGGAAAGGCCTGTGGGAAGGGAAACGAGCCAGCGTAAGGCACCCAAGGCTTGGTCTGGGGGGTGTGATGTTCATGTGCCACGTTCAGATGTTTGCTTCCCATCTTGGCCTAGTGGGCTCCTCCCCGTTAGAGGGCTGCTCCTCACTCCTGAATCTCCTTCTCCTTGACCTAAACCTCCCCCAGCCCCTCACAACCTGTGTTTGTTTGTTTTTTTTTTTAATATAAAACTTTTCCTTTTCTAGAAATGTATTGCCCAAGCCACCAGCCATGCCTCCCTGCCTTCCTTTCTCAGGTGGCCCAGGGTCAGGGCAGGGGCGTCCCTGGACACCTCTTTCCTTCTCTGCCTCCCCCGCACTCTTGCCTAGCCAACCCCAGATTTGTACCGCGGACCTACTGTGCTGCAGAGCTGCTCTGCGCAGGCGGGAGCATCTCGGCCCGTCTTTCAGCCTCGCGCCCCTCCATCCAGGGCACGAGCTCCCACTACTTTCCTTTCTGAGTCACTGATGCAGAAGGAGCACCAGCCCAGTCCCCAGGGACCCCTTGTTTACACTTTCCATCCCGGAAAGGGCCTGGCCATGCCTGCTCTTTGTTTACTGGCTTAACTCCAACCTAATCCACCACAGAGCCATCCTCCCAGTTCTCATGCGACTCTTTTAAATAGAGTTTGGTCTGGATTCACCTCCAGTGCTTTTTGAAGGTCTCCAGAATGGACCTCCACTAATTTCCTATTACCCATAGGTCGATTTCTTCTTGAAAAACAAATTCAATAGGTTGAAACTATGATTCTCCGCCCTAGGAACTATATCGCTTTGTGTTCCAGAGGTTCTGCATGCACTGGGTTCACCGAAATTGCTGTTTTCTTAGACATTGCCACTTAGATGAATGGGGCCTTAGTTTGGGGGCCACTCTAGAACCCGTGACCTGCAGGGACCCCATCGTTGGGCCTTGCTCCCAATCTGCAAGCAATGCTATTTCAAGGCACACAGTAAGTCATTTAGCTGATGGTTCCCTCTGTCCTGGGGATGTTTTTGCGCTTCCTGTTTACCTCTGAGATCTAGAAGCCTCTAAGCTGGGCTTCAGGCTCCTTTCTTTCTGAAGGCAGTTTTAGGAGGGGCATTTCCCTGGCCTCCACTGTGACAAATGTCCAGGCTTGGCCCATCATCTCTACTCCTTCACCTTTGTCCCCTAACCTGTTGGCACTGAGGAGCCACTGGGGCACAGATGTATTTATAGAACCCCCTTTTCCCAGCTGCGTGAAGCCCCGCTGGCAGGTGCTCTTCAACTTTGTCTCCTGTACTGTCTTCCTTGTTGTGCCTCCTCACTCAGACCTCAGTGACCTCCTTCCAGAATCTCTGCACTTTAAAAAACATGCATGTGTCACCACCTAGCTAGGCCAGGGAGCTCTTTTTCATGCAGCGTTTGTGTGGTTTTCAGCATATCTGTCTGTGTCCATCTTGTCTGTCTATTTAGTGTAACCCAGGACATCTCAGGTCAAACTGAGCAAGGCTGGTTCGAGGCCTCCTGGCATGGCGAGAACAGCCCTGTGTCTCACCCAGGGTCTGTTATTCTCTGCACAGATAATTGAGATGAGTTCTCCCACCCCTTAGAGCTTCACTTTCCTCATCTGCAAAGTGGAGCTGTTGACATTTATCTTGCAGGATTTCTTGAGAGTCAGATGAGATACGCAGACTGAAGTGCTTTGTAACCTGCAGGAACTTGGAAATGGCTGCAGTACACAGGCTGTAAGACCCACCTTCCAGTGTCCAGGGCTGTATGTGCCCTCTGGGCTGGGTCAGCTCAGGCAGCCTGTGGGCTGACAGAGAGGCATCCCTGGGTGCCCCAGAACTCCAAACACCGTGGAGGTTCTCAAGGGTGCCGGCAGCCTGCCTGGGTCATGCTGCATCAGCAGAGCAGACCCGGCCTGGGCAGGGAGAGGTCCAGGTTAGGTGGAAGGCAGTGGGGTGGGGGCTGGAGCAGGAGGTGTGGACAGGGATGCGGGTAACGTACATCCTCAGGCCTGGTTGGGCGCACAGCAGGAGCCTGTAAATGACTATCAGATGGAGTGAATCCGTCTAGCCAGGCTCTATCCTGAGTGTGAATTTGGGCTGGTTTCTGCTCTCTTTGGACCTCCATTTCCCTATATGTAGAACCTCCTTTGAGAGATTGTTTGAAAGGTAAAAAGGGAATCTTTGTGAATGCCATTGGTTTTGCTAAGGCACTGTCACCATCAGGAGGGGTGGAATTCTGCTGCCCATGAGTTTCCATCTGTTCATATTTTCCTTGGGGCTTCTGTGACTGTTCAGGAGAGACATCCACCTGCCAGGTCACTTGCTTTCTGCATTCTTGACAGGGTTTGGGACCATGATGATGCCAGACTCATTATATAATTTGATAAGTGTCCCCTCCTTCTAATCCTGGGAAGAGTGTGAGGATGACTTTGGGTGCTTCTTAAATGTTCAGAAGTCTTAGTGAAGTCCTGTGGGTCTGGAGTGTTTTTTACAGAAAGATTCAGTTTCCATCGTAGATATAGGTTGTTCAGATTTTATATTTATTTTTACGTATGTTTTAGAGAGTTCTTTCTCCCCCTCCCCCAACTTGTCCATCTCATCTAAATTTTCCAAATTTTGACATAATGTTCAGAATATTTTCTTTTTATCTTTTATTCTGTGTGAAATTTGTATCAGTCTTCATTTTCTTCAATGTACGTTGTGCCTTCTGTTTTTTAATTTTTTTCACACTCTGTCTTGCTAAGGCTTACTAATGTTTTAACCTCTTCCCTGAACCACCTTTTATCTTAGTTGCTTTCTTTAAATAGTTCTTGTTTATAATTTATTAATTTATGATTTTAACTTAGTTATAGTCTCTTTTTTACTTTTTTTTTTTGATGTATGTCCTTTACCTGCTTGGGATAAAACTTCTTAGAATTCTAAGAAGAGATAGACCCCAACCCCAACCCCAACGTCAACTAATTTTCAGACTTTCTTTTATAAAACTTGCATTTAACACTGTGGATTTTACTCATCACTTTGCTTTAGCGTTAGCTCGCATGTTTTTCTTTTTGATTTTTTTTTTTGAGACAGAGCCTCAAGCTATCACCCTAGGTAGAGTGCCGTGGTGTCACAGCTCAGAGCAACCTCCAACTCTTGGGCTTAAGCGATTCTCTTGCCTCAGCCTTCTGAGTAGCTGGGACTACAGGTGCCCGCCACAACACCTGGCTATTTTTGGTTGCAGTTGTCATTGTTGTTTAGCAGGCCTAGGCCGGGCTCAAACTTGCCAGCCTTGGTGTATGTGGCTGGTGCCCTCCTCACTGAGCTAGGGGGCCCGAGGGTAAAATGTCCTTTAAAAATGAAATGTCAATTATGTCACACTATGTCTACCCCACATTAGTACTTAACCTCTTCAGTCACCACACAGGGCCCTCACAACATTTTAATTTCATGTGATGATCCTCTGTTCCCCACTTACTGGCTGTTGTTTCTTAGTTCAACGTCTAGTTCAAGCCCCACAAGGCTTTATTGTAGCTGTCTTAGACATTAAAGCAGTCACTGCTCACAGTTATCCACAGTTTTACCCTCTAATTGTTTGCTACACTTCCTTCATTTCTGTGCTTCATCTTCTTGAAGAAATCCTGTTAATAGTGTTACTTTTTATGCAGATCTGTTGGCATCAAATTCTTTCCATCTCTAATTGCCACTAAGCGTGTTTATTTCACTTTTATTTTTGAAAGACACCATCTCAGTCCATTTGTGTTGCTATAAGAGAATACCACAGGCTGGATAATTTGTAAAGAACAGAAATTTACTTCTCACAGTTCTAGAGTCTGGGAAGTCCAAGGTCAAGGTGCCGGCATTTGATCTTTGGAGGCCCCCCTTGCTGTGTACACACATGGTAGAAGGGCAAGCTAGGCCAAGGCCGTGTGAAGCCTCTTTTAAAGGGGTCTAGTTCCATCAAGGAAAGAGCTGCCCTTATGACCTAATTACCTCTTAAAGCCCCCCCCCCCCCTTAATACTATTACCTTGGAAGCCCCTGCATTTTGGAGGGGACACATTCAAACTATAGCTACATTTTTTTGCAGATATAGAATTCAAAGTGACCGGTTTTTACTTTCAGCCCTTTAAAGGTGTTATTCCACTCTCTGTCAGCTTCCGTCATTCCTGCTGAAATGCCGGTTGCTCCCATTACAGTACACACATAAGGCTTATTTTTTCCTCTGGTTGCTTTCGGAATGCTCTCATTGTTTTTGGTTTTCAGCAGTTTTATGATGATGTGTCTAGGCGTTTTCTTTAGAGTTACCCTGCTCGGTTTTCAGAGAGCTTCATCAGTCAATGGCCTGATAGCTTTCATCGGTTTTGAAATGTTTCATCCTGAATCTTTTCACTGCTTCCCTCCTCTTCTCTCCTTTCCTTCAAGGACCCTGCATATCCTTGTTAGACCGTTTTCCTATGTTCCAGAACTGTCTCCTTCTTTTCCTGAATCTTCCTTTTTTCTTTCTTTCTGTGCTTCAGACTGAGTATCTTTACTGACCTAACTTCCAGTTCACTCATCTTCTCTTCCGCTGCTTTGTCAAAACAGTGTTTGAGCGTATTTACTGAATTTTTGATTTCAATTATTACATTTTTTCCAGCTTTAGGATTTCCATTTGATTTTTGAAACTGGGCTCCAGTTCCCTGGTTAAGTATTCCATTGTGTCCTATATTTTCGGGAACATATTAAACATTTATTTTAAAGTTTCTGACATAGTATCTGGAATACTGGTGGGTATGCATTTTTTAATTGATTTTTGGTGCTGTCTTCTGGCATCCTGACCTTTTAAAATTAAATACTGTATATTATGGGTGGAAAAATAGTCATGGCTCTGTATAATACTGTGTCCACCCAGAGAGGATTGACTTTTCTTGTAGCAGATGGTTAGAGTAGGGACAGAACACATCGATCCAAGGTGGGGTCAGGAAGATTTAAGGCCAGGTTTCAGTCTGAGAGCTGGTCTGTTTCTGTTCTATGTCTCTTCTTAGGAAATAGCTCTGTAGAGTTCTTAACTGAAAGGCTAGTCCTTGTCTTGTGGTAGGCTGCACTCTCCAGCACTGCGAGACTGCCGAAACTGTCCTTTATCTCTAACTCCGTAGCTGTCACTTTCTGCTTAGATTCTTGTCTCTGCCTCCTACAGGTGCTAAAGGGTAAAATAGTGTGCAGAGGTCAGGCATGGCGGTTTATGCCTGTAATCCTAGCCCTCTGGGAGGCTGAGGCAGAAGGATTGCTTGAGCTCAGGCATTCAAGACCAGCCTGAGGAAAAGTGAGATCCTGTCTTTACAAAAAAAAAAAAAAAAAAGAAGAAGAAGAAGAAGAAGAAGAAAGAAAAGAAAAATTAGCTGGGCACGGTGGTGTACACCTATAATCCCAGCTACTGGGGAGGCTGAAACAGGAGGATCACTTAAGCCCAGAAGTTTGAAGTTGCAGTGAGCTATGGTAACACCACTGCACTCCACCCAGGGGAACAGAGTGAGACTCTGTCTTAAAAAATAAAAACATAAATAAATAGTATGCAGAAATTCATACTCACTGTTGTATGGTTCTCTTTTCTGTGGGGTCATAAGCCTTTTGGTTGTTTCCTTTGCCCTTAAAGTTCTAGGATTTTTTGTATTTTACCCAGCTTTGGTAGTTGTTCTTGGCTGACAGGTTGCTCTGATAGAAGTTCTCTATAATAGTGAGAAGCAAAAGTTAGACATGATTTAGGAATGTTTGAAATACAGGCAGCCTCTGAGCTATAAACATCCGACTTAGATACAACTGGCACTTAGGAACAGAGGCTATAACAGGAAGTGTCCGAGTTATAAACATCAACTGATGTACAAGTCGTACTGATGAACGGAGGCTATTACAGGTAATAGTCAAATGTACCTGTTCCAACGTACGTACAAACTCAACGGAAGAACGAACCTACAGAACCTATCTTGTTCATGACCCAGGGACTGCCTGTAGTTAAAAGTACACATGGTATAAAATTATTAGAGTATGAAAAAGGATTTACCAGGAACAGTAAGTCACCCTACACGCATTTCCCCTAGCCATCCAGTTCTCAGTCCTTTGGAAAATCACTGGGACCCACTGCACACATGTACACCCTTCAACAGGCACTTTATTTCCATAGGTGTGTATAGAGGCCTGTCTCTCTCTCTCTCACACACTGAGTAGCCTTTTCACTCTTTTGCACACAATCACCTCCTAACTTAGCATTCTGAGTCCATACGATGTTGCCCCACCCTTCTTAAGGACTGCGTTGTGTTCTGTTCTACGGAAGTATCATTATTTTACCAGGCTCCTCTAGGTAGACAGTTGGGTTCTTTCCAGTCTTTTGCTATTGTAAACATTCCTGTAATAACTATCCTTACAGAGACATCATGGTATACATACGTAAGTATATTGGAGAAGGGATAAAAACCTACAAGCCTCACTCTGTCTCCTCAGAAGTGGAATTGCTGGATCTGAGGGTATATAATTTACCAATTTCATACACACGCATGCACACACATGATGCTAAAAAATGTATACACATTTTAAGAAAGAAAAGAAAACTGTGTTAAAATTGCAATACTTCATATATACCAGTGACAAAAGATGAGTACAAGTCACATTCAGCACTACTTGTAATTGCAGAAGTCAGATTTTTCTTGTTTATCTAGAAAATACTTTGCTTTTGGAGGCCCTGAAGCTCCTACAAGAGTTCCTACTTGAAAAGCCCGGCCCCGGGGAACAGGCCACAAGACAGGGGAAACATCAGTGGGTCTTTTCCTGCCCCGTAGTCATTTGGTTCAAGTCACCGCCAGGGAATCTGAAGTCTGGAAAAGTCTCTTTTCTTTATTAGCATGCATAGTATAATATTTAGTAAGAATAGACAATTCTAAAGAAAACTATACCGATAGAGGCACATTCATTTAAGTCTTTTTATTTCTGTCCTGAGATTTGAGTGTCCTAATTTGAGTCCTTATTCTTACATAGGTACCGCTGAGACCCAGGCACTGGAGTCTCTGCCTACCTCCTATGTTACTAAGGAAGGTAAATAAAAAGCATTTACTTAGGGCAATGCCTGTGGCTCAAAGGAGTAGGGCGCCGGCCCCATATGCCAGAGGTGGTGGGTTCAAACCCAGCCCCGGCCAAAAACTGAAAAAAAAAGCATTTACTTAGCAAAGCACCTGTACATAGTAGGCATTCAGACCGCCTGCCATCATATTAGGCTTGTCGGATAAAATTGTAAAGATACAGAAAAATATAGAAGAGACCACTAAAATCTCCCATAATCTGGGAGTTTCTTTTAAAAGTAATTTTTAAAAAGTAATGTTGTAGATTGGGTTCCCAGATGGAAAAGACTTTTTTGATTGCTTGATTTTTTTTTTTTTTTCTTTTTGCTGAGGTGAAATTTACATAACATAAAACTAACCATTTAAAAGTGTACATTCCGGTGTGTGCTAATTTTTCTATTTTTTTAAAATAGAGATGGGTTTCAGGTTGCTGTGAGCTGTGACGTCACAGCACTCTAGCCTGGGGTAACAGAATGAGACTCTGTCTCCAAAAATAAAATAAAAGTGCACACTCAGAGTGCTGTGCAGCGGGCCCTCTGGCTGGTTCAGAAACATTTCTATCACCTCAAAAGAAAACCTGGTATCCAAACTAACCTTTAACAACTAGACAGAAAGGCACCTGGTGAGCCCTGGGAGCGTCCTCGCTCATAAGGACAGAAGATCCTGAGCCTTGCACACTCCCACTGTCCTCCATATTCCTCTCCTTGTGATGACACCAGAGTCTGCACCACGGGGAGAGCCCCAACGAGTGAACTTAGACCTGGGGTTCCATCTGATGCTCTGCTAGCATTTCTGGGAATAGACAGCCCTAGATTTCCCACTTTCTCGCTGTGTGACATTGGCACTTTGCCTCTCTGGCCTTCAGTTTAATCTTCTAAAAAATTGGGATTAAGGGTGGGGCCTGTGCCTCAAAAGAGTAGGGCACCAGCCCCGTATGCCAGAGGTGGTACCCAGCCCTGACCAGAAACTGCAAAAAAAAAAAATTTTGAATTAAAAAATGGGGATTAAAAATAATATTGTTGAGAGTGGTTTAAGAATCATATGAAGGGAGAAGGCAGAGGGGAGCCTAAAACCCGTTAAGCCTTTTGGGATTATTAGGTGCTGTCACTGTCACAGTGGCCCCACCCCTCGGGGTCACACTGGCGGAAGGCAGAGTGGTGAGGTAGGATGGCAGGTGGCTGGGGCCCATGCACCCTTTTCCTCGGTTCCAAGTGGGACAGAGGTTGTTCCTTCCCCAGACATCGGGGCTGACGTTGGGTGGCTCGGGCTCTGGGCTGATTTTACATCCCAGGAGCGTCAGCTGATGTGTCTTTGGCAATGAGTGCAGGCTAGTAATAGAGGTTGCACGATCCCATTTCACTTTCCTCCTGTGAAAGCCCCTCCTGAGAATAAAAATGAGAAAACAGATGGAAAAACACTTTGGTAGAGAGCTACAGATAACCCCGGTAGGAGAGGAAACACAGATGGTTTGGGACTGGCTCCTGGTTAAGGGACTATTTGAGGTTGTGCCACACCAGGCACACCAGGCCATCCCCCAGAACCCTGACAGGTGCGCTTAATGTCTTCAATTTTTACTTTCTTTTTCTTTTTTAAAGAGACAGAGCCTCACTCTGTCTCCGGGGTAGAGTGCCTGAACGTAGCCTGGATCGCCGCAGCTTTGAATTCCTAGGCTCAAGCAGTCCTCAGCCTCCCCAGTAACTGGGACTCCAGGTGAGAACCACGCCACTCCACTAATTTTTAAATTTCCTGTGGAGCATCTGGGTCACAGATTCCAGTGGCTTTGTGGCTTAAGCCTCCCACCCAGGCCTCCTCTGCAGGGGGTCCTGCCCAGCTCTGAGGCTGTGTGGGTCTGGAGCTCTAAGCATGCAAAGTGGTTCTCTTTGCATTTGTTTAGCACACGTCTAACTTTCTAGGCAGTCTGATGGCATTTACCTGTGGAATAGGGCCACCAAGGTAGATTCAGGCCTCTCCCCAGAGGCCCCAGGCTCCGTGGGCATGTTAAGGTAGAGCACAGGCCCAGATGAAAGAGCTGGAGTTGTTTGTCTTTATCCCCAGGCGGCCATACTCTAGGGGTTAGCTGGGGACCTTGAGGGTTGCTAAGCACCCCAACTGCCACCTGGCAACAGCAAGCATCCAGAAAATCCGCCTGATGCACAGCGGTTGCCAGGTACAAACTGCAGGATTATAAGGCGTTCTAAACCATGTACTCAGAATCATCTCCAGGGGAGTGGGATGTGGGTTAAGGAGGACGTGGGGAAGATGGAAGGGCGACGGGAGTGGCCGGGCCAGGCTGCACGTCCTTCAGAGCGTGTCCTGTGTGGTCAGCCAGCCCCACACCTGTCCTGTATCAGAGAGTGAGGCCTGCCCTCAGCACCCACCTCCAGCCAGGATGAAGCTGTGGCCTGGGACATTTAGAGGGAGAGGCCAGGGCTGACCACACAGGGTCTAGGTGAGAAAGCCTTTCTCCATCTTCCCCCTCAGCGCCCTGGGGAACGCAGCTGAGGTGGACACTGGTCACCAGCCACTGGCAGGCTTCTGTCCAGCTCCTGGGGGGATGTGCATAGACATCACAGCTGCTGCACTCTGCCTCTCCCGCCTTAACCCAGTGCCCAAGGTCACCTGTCACTATAGATTGTTTCCTCTTTGGGCCACAGTCTTTCCCTAGGTGGGTGACCTTCTGCCCTTGAACAGGTCCATAGAGGGCAAAAGTGCCCATGTACCAGGAGACTCAGAACCCTCTCCCGAGAGTCCCAGAGCCTGGGACTCTGGAATGCTGCTATTTCATAACAGCTCAGCTTCTGTTTCTTATTTTCTGAATATCCCTCCACTTTGACATGTGCCCAAGACTGCTTCACTGTTCCCTTCAAGACCTTTTGCTATGAGGACAGGCATAGAGAAATCTCAACCTTGAGCCTCATTCTTACAGGCAGTCAGCGGGGGAGAGGGGCATCAGGGCAAGAGAGAGGCAAGTTGCCTCTTGGCTTGGGATTGGGCTTCCAGTGCCAACCCTCAAAGTGCCCACTGTTGTCCTGGCAATGTGGGGTTGGTGCTGGGGGCTCTGCCTCCTCTGGGTGAGGGAGAGGAAAGAGGTTGGGGTGGAGGAGTATGCCTCCTCCACCTCTCCATGGGAGCTCTGTCCTCTCTTGCTCGTTGCACAGTGGCTGAGTTGTAGTGTGAAGCATCTAACTTAGTGGGTCAAACCCATCATCTACTTAATTGGAGCCACAGAGACCTGTCCCCAACATTAGCCTTGTAGACATCCAGGCGCGGTGTGGACGGGCCACACTCAGGCAGATTTGGTGTGTGGAGCTCATTCTATGCGTTACCACATGTGTAGCGGGCTGCAGGCTGTGTGCCTGTGCGTATAGGCTTCTGTACAGGCCTGCCGGGGTGAGGACGTCAGTTCACATAGGACAGCACGTCATTGTCTGCTGCAAGCTCAGCAGAAGTAAGTGACCACATGGCACCTGACGAACCTCAGGTGTACTTTATTGCTTCTATCCAGGGATAACAAGATAGGTGAGTTTGCTACAGGTGCCACCGATGAGTCCTAGACCTGCCTCACCTTCCTCTGTCCCATAGCTACTCAGGGTCTTAGCAGAAGCCACCCAAAGGGTACAGAGAGGGAAGCACCTGGTAATCAGGCAGAGACCCCTTGGTGTCCTGGCCTGCCGGTTTGGAACATAGTGGGATGTACCCAAATTGGCCAAAGTAACATGGGATAGAGAATCCAGAAAATCTGGCTGGGGCCACGTGGATTCTTACGTTGCTTTTTAAGAAGAGGAATGGGAACTGGAAACTACTTGGTGGGAAAAAGGAGTCTTGACCTGAGTGGTAGGGCAGGGGTGGAGGTTAGTGAGCAGTGAGGGCTGCAGGGAAGAGGTGAGTGTGTGGGGTGGTAGGTGACGGGGAACGATGCTGTGATGGACAGAGGCCTCATCTGAGGGGCACTTTTTGTTCCTCATGTGGAAGGGACTTGAGTCGGGAGACAGAAACTGGTTTAGGTGGTGGGGCTGGAGTGGCTGCCTTGGGTGTAGAGTAAAGAAAGGTGGGAGCAACCTTGGGAAGCAGCCCTGGTGAGATTTATTGCTCATGAGGAGGCAGCAGAGGGAGCGAAGCCAAACCACCCTGCACCCTTTGCAGGTGGAAGTTTTGTCTCTTAAATTTACTTGGGTCCTCGTGGCCAGGGTGCCACTGAGCTGCTGCTTGTGGGTCAAGGACAGAAGTGGGTGGTGTGTACTTCCACAGCAGACATGGTGGGCACTCTTGCCCACCGATCACAGGTGTGACCTGAGCAGCCTTCTCAACACAGAGCTCCAGGCAGCTGCTCTTTGCCCCTCTGAGTGTTGGGTATGAGGTGAGCTTTATTGCCACAGTGTTCTAGAGCTGTGTCGTCCGACGTGGTGGCCACTAGTCATAATGTAGCTATTTAAATTAATTAAAATTAAAAATTTAAAGACACGTCCTCAGTTGCACTAGGCCCATTTCATGTTGGTAGCGGACACCATATTTGATAACACAGGTACAGAACACTTCTGTGATTGTGGAAAGTTCTATTAATGCTATTTTAGAGGGTGATGACTCCCCCTTGGGTTCTGTCTCCTAGTTGACAGCTCATTAACTCACTAAACCTCTAAGGAGCACCTGCTCTGTGCCAAATACCCTTGGCAGGGGCTCCAGGTAACACATGTGTGGCTGTCTTTGGGTCCAGTGGGCTTTCTCCTTGAGATTACAGTCACCTTGACTTGCATAGTGGCCTCTCTCTGGGAACTGCACAGGAGTCCAGGCCAGTGACCAGAGTCCTCCACACTCAGCACTCTAGCAGGGAAAGAGCTCTGGGCTGACCCGGACCCATGTGATTTCCACACTGTTGGAGGTGACATGGCCTGGTGCTGACTTGTTCATGTGGCTTCCTCAACAGTGAGATTCAATGTGGTCCTTGCAGGAGTGGGCAGCCTGTGGCCTTCTGGATCCTTGAGTGATCCTTGAGTCCCCTCCAACAGCCTTCAGTGGGAGAGAATGGAGCACTCCTGCCCAGGGAGACCAGTCATTTGACTGACATGACTGCCCTGCCTGTCCCAGCTCTTTGGAGTACTGGTTGCCTCTGCCTTTTCCAGAGTGTAGCTCAGGGACTGGCATAGATGCCCAATGGCTATTCTTTGAGTGTCTGAAGGTGTTACCATGTTGTTTGGACAGGCACAGTATGTGTGGCCCCCTCATCTAAATGGTGGCACCAGTGGAGTCCCCAAATTTCACACATTGTTGTCCTTCATCCTCCCATCAGGGAGAGGGCAGCTGTTTGGCCTCTGACCTCCCCGAGCTAGTGGGCCTGAGCCTTCTGCTCTTCATCTCCTGCCTCCTCCACCTCCTCTACTCGGGCAGTCAGGTCAGGTAAGGTCCAGTGACCTTTTGGCTTCTAAAAAGCCTGAAAGCTCCAAGAATCTGGATAAATCAGGACCAGTTCAGACAGGTTTGTGGAACATCCGTGGGTCTGCTCACAGCCTATGACAGATTGCAGTGACATGTATTTGTGTGTGCCCCAGGGCACACAGCACATATGTAGGACACACATGTGCATACACATGGACACACCCATGTGTGTGTGACTTCACACAGACACTGTACAGATACTTGTATGCGTGCACACACCTGGCCACTGGATACGGTTGGACTCTGTCCACTTAACTCTCTGTCCCTCCCTGTTACAAGGATGTTGTAGAAACTTAGCTTCTTACCACCAAGCTCATTTATCCAAATTCCTCCTGGCTGCCTTGCTGTAATTAACTCCTGAGTGCCTCATCAGAGTATCAGCTGTAACAACTCGGAGGGCCCCTGGGAGCAGTGCTGGCCTCCTTCCTCCATCTCAGTCCTGAGCCAGCACAAAGTGAGGCCTGGCAGGAGTCACTGCCAAGGAGATGGGAGATTGACTGCTTCCTTCTCAGAGGAAGGCGGAGGCCATGTTGACAGACTGCTCACAGCCCACCTGAGCAAATCTGTTTACAGATGAAGCATCCTTGCCCAGGAAGTTGTGAGGCCAAGCATCCTACCCCAGGCCAGTGTGGCCTCTTCTCCAAGGCACCAGATCACCACCACCCCCTCAGCCCTCACCCCACTCCGGGGCTACAAACTGCCAGAACAGGCCTGGGGCACTTCCTCCCAGGATCTGGGTGGTTTTTGCTCTACCCAAAGAGCTCTACCCTGGGTTTTGTTTTCTTTGAGACAGAGTCTCACTTTGTCACCCTCAGAGGGAGTGCTGTGGCATCAGAACTCACAGCACCCGCAACTCCTGGACTCAAGTGATTCTCTTGCCTCAGCCTCCCAAGCAGCTGGGACTACAGGTGCCTGCCACAATGTCCGGCTAGTTTTTCCAATTTTTACTAAAGACAGTGTCTCATTCGGGCTGGTCTCAAAAACTTGAGCTCAAGTGAGTCACATGCCACGGCCTCCCAGAGTGCTGGGACCGCAGGTGTGAGCCACTGCGCCCGGCCTTGTTCTTCCTTTTCTCTCTGGATTTTGGTTCTTTCCCAGGGAGTGTCAAGGACTTGACTTTTATTAGCATGCTGTGTGTTTATAACCATCACAGAATTGCAGGGCTGAGGAGACGTGATGCCGTTTACAGCCTCCTTCCTCTCTTTGTGCAGAGCCACTCTTAACATCCTGGGTCTCAGTGCCGAGACCGTCCAGACCCTCAGCCCTGGCCCAGCCGCCCAGCCCGTGCTTGGCTCCCTCCTGCAGCTGTCTCACCCGGTGTCCAGGAAGAGGAGTTCACTGCCTCTCAGGGCAGCACATTCTTTGAACTGTTTGAGTCTTAAAAATATTCTTCCTCCTCTGAAAGCAGCTATTTCTTCTCCAGCAGCCTTTCCTCATTACCTTTTCCTCTTGGGGCCTCCAAAGCAAATCCCATCCCCTTTCTACACAATGGTGTTCCTCAGACTTGACGATGTCTCCATGATCCCATGGAGTCTTCTCCTCTCCAGGCTGATTCCCAGCCTCTCGGCATCAGGACATCCTCGGATGCTGGAACTCAGCCTTCAGTCCCTCCCTTACCAAGGCCTAGTGATTCAAGGACCTGCAGCCATCCAACTAGCTGGTACAGTAGGTCCAGGGCCCTTATTTTCTGTCACATAGCCCAGGGCCAGTGGACTTGTTCAGGCAACCACTTTATGTTAGGAATTCTATTTTTTTTTTTTTTTTTTTTTGAGAGAGAGTCTTATTATGTCACCCACGGTAGAGTGCTGGGGCATCATAACTCACAGCAACCTCAAACTTTTGGGCTCAAGCGATTCTTTTGCCTCAGCCTCCCAAGTAGCTGGGACTACAGGCGCCCGCCACAACGCCCGGCTATTCTTTGATTGTAGTTGTCATTGTTGTTTAGCTGGCCCAGGCTGGGTTTGAACCTGCCAGCCTTGATGCATGTGGCCAGTGCCGTAACTACTGTGCTATGGGCGCCGAGCCTATGTTAGGAATTCATTTTAAATCTAACAACATCCCAGATGATAAACTTACCCCCCCCCCCACTCCCCCATTCATAAGGCCTTCACCATTCTGTTCTGTGTTTGGTTTGGGGAACTCAAGGTTATTACATTTATCCCTTTTGAATTTCAGCAGGTCACTCTGAAGCAAAATTCATATTAACCAATTGTCCAGACCCCAACAGGCTATTCACACACTTTATAAATACATCCTCTATATCTTCTGAAAAGTTTCCTTTCTGCAAGGATTTACACTTTGAACAAAGAAAGAGGGCTCAGAGATCACCCACTTACAGATGAGGAACCAAGCCTAGAGGGGCGAAGTGCTTGTCCAGGGCCTTTATTTAGCAGCCTAACTTTGGATCAGTGATCTTTGCTCTGCCCTGCAAAGCCTTAGATGAAAATCTTTGGACAAGATTTTCTGATTTGTAAAATGCTTTATCTCTTTAACAAAGCCACCTTTGGAATTAATCATTACTATCTCCATATCTTTTTCTTCAGCCTCCAATCACCAGTCCCTCTGTTTGTCTAGGCCAGGCGTCCTCAAACTGCGGCCCGCGGGCCACATGAAGCGGTGTGACTTGTATTTGTTCCCATTTTGTTTTTTACTTCAAAATACGATATGTGCAGTGTGCACAGGAATTTGTTCATAGTTTGTTTTTTTTTAAACTATAGTCTGGCCCTCCAACGGTCTGAGAGACAGTGAATTGGCCCCCTGTTTAAAAAGTTTGAGGACGCCTGGTCTAGGCCATAAGATAAAACATAGCTTCAAGTTAAGGAAGTATTTCCCACAGTCCTGTTCTCTGGAAACCTGTCCAACCCCCTACAGTGTTCAAGAGGGAAGCAGCCGTATGTCAGTGCTTGAGGGCCCATGAGCTTGAAAAGGCACAGTCCTGGGAAAGGTGGCCTCAGTGCACACAAGTAATTTTTATAAAGGACAGATGATCCAAAAGGGTCTGAGGTTGATCACAAAAATTGATATGGTAATGTCTATCATAATTCAATTGTATACCAATTATGTCATTATTCTATTGATATATTCATTATATATATAATATGTAAACAGTAGATATGCATAACAATACTCAGTGACTATCATTGAATAGCATTGGCATTCAAAATACCAGGAGTTCTAAAGAGATGAGATGTGGCTTTCAATTCAGTATGAAAATCACATCACAATTGTAAAGCCCAGGCATAGTGGCTCACACCTGTAATCCCAACACTCTGGGAAGCCAAGGAGGGTGGATTACTTGAGCTCAGGAGTTCAAGACCAGCCTGAGCAAGAGGGAGACCCTGTCTCTAAAAATAGCTGGGTGTAGTGACACTGCCACTGCTGCTGCCTTTGTTCTGTGTTAGTTGACAATGTCAGAGATAGTGTTTGGAGAGAAATTGGGACTTTGGTCAAGGCTGGGAGCCCTTTACAGAACTGGGTTGGACTCTAGTGTCTCCAAGGTTCCAAGTGAACTCAGAGAGGCTCTCTGGAGGGACAGAGCTCAGAGGTAGAGTCAGAGAGGACGGCAAGGGCCTGAGTGTGTGGGCTGCAAACCTCACGTTCCATGTCCCTCCCTGCTCACACACCTGCGCCCCCTCACTTCTGCAGCGCCCTGTGTGTCCACATCATGGGAGGGCTGAGACTTGAATGGGAGGCAGGATCCTTCTTTGTATACCTTTGTCATCCTACCCTTACTGAACGGAGCTAAGAGGCCTGGCTGAGTGACCAAAAGGGTGTTCTGCTGACCCTGGGACATCCCACTGGAACTCTTACTCTATAAACTGGTGACCAGCTTTGAAGCCCAAAGGAAGATCAGGCGTCATCTTTCTGAGCCATTTGCCCCTCAGCAATACTTTATGTCAGGTGGCACAGAGTAAGTAAAACACCTTGAGCACTTAATATGTGCCAGGCACGTTCTGAGCACTTTGTGCCAGTGATTCTCTTAGTCCTTCTGCTTTACTGCCTAGGGGACTGAGGCACAGGGAAGTTCAGCAAGTGGGCACTGCCTGCCTGGCCAGCCTCTCCGGCACCAGGCGGCGCCCTCTGGTGTGGGGGGGACCCATGTTTTGTGCGCTTGCTCCGTCTGAGCTGCGCGGCCCTGGAGAACCGGCTTCTGCTTCCTGAGAGTGGGTTTGGCTTCTCATTTCTGAGCTGTAATGATGCCATTTACAAAGTTCTTCACAGTGAAGAGACATGGCTGTGGAAATGGAAGAATAATAGTAAAACCGCTGTAAGTGCTTTAGCCTAGAGCTGGTGCCAGGCACACTCGTTTGTCCTAATGATTTGCTGCGAGAAAGAGGACGATTAATTCTCATCATAAAACCACAGAACACAGGCCAGAGGGACCCTGGTGTGGGGCCATGCTGGGAGAAGGGAGGGGCTATGTCTGCAGGGCTGGTTCTCCCCCGGGAGGCCAGGTGCCAGACTTCTGGTTTCCAAAGTGAGAGTACCCCCATCTCTGGGGACCTCTTGACAGCCCCACCCAGAAGAAAACGCTTACCCTCCGCCTCAGCTCTGTCCCGGAGATGCGCTTGTCTCTCCTGCCCCAGAGCAGGTGTGTCTGATGTGCACTTGAGCTGAGCTCTTGGGGGCCTCAGGGAGCAATTGCACCCAGTCCACCTTTCCTGTGCAGGCCTCAGCAGGAGGTGAGGTCCCCTGCTTCTGGCCCAATGGCTTGGGACCCACAGCCTCACTATGGTCTAGTGAGCCCTGGTCAGGTCTTAGGTGGTAAGGACCGAGCCACTAGCTCTTAGTTTTTTTGGTCACCCCAGACCTAGTTAACTCCTGTGACCCACAGGACATAGAACTCTTGGATATCTTGAGTCTGCCCACCTCACTCAGACTTCTAGCAGCTGACCCCTGGCAACACTGGCTGGTCGCCTGCTCTACCTGGAGCTCAGTGGCTGCCTGCCCTCCAGCCCTATCTCTGCCCTCAACCCTCCCTGCCTCCCCGCTATGGCTTCTGGCTTCTTCTGTATCTCAGCCCTTGGCTGCGGCCTCTACCTCCCCTGGGGCCGGCCTCACTCTTTTGCTGCTTGGCCCATAGGCCTTAGATAAGTCACTTTGCTGTTAGCCACAATTCTCATGCCCCTTGACCTTTGACAGTTTCCATCCTGCAAAACCTCAACTTGAGGTTCTCCCTCAAATTTCTCACATCAGCCTTTCCCAGCCACCATCATTATCTCCTCCCCGCAGGGGCAGCCTCCGCCTTGACAAGGCTCCCTTCTGGGTCTCCACCAACTTCCCACCCTCCAGCACCTCCTCTGTCAGTGGTCTCCACTCTTCTCTTTCCCTTCTGCTCAGTCTTTGGCAGCTCCCAAAGGGAAGCCCCCATGCAGTGACTGCAGCTCCCTAGAGCCAGACTCCTGCCTTTCACTCACATCTGCTGCTTCTCCCGTGTTCCCTGTTCAGAGATGAGAACTATCCTCTCAGATGCCCAAGCCACAGGCTTCTTATGAAAAAAGCCACATAATAAGTATTTTTGGCTTTGTGGGCCATATGGTCTCTGTCGCAACTACCCAGCTCTGCCTTGGAGTGCAAAAACAGCCAGAGACAATCGGTAAACAAAGGAGTATGGCTGGGTGCCAGTAAAACTTTATTAATGAAAGCAGACAGCAGCCAGTTTGCCCATAGGCCACAGCTTGCTGACCGCTAGTCTAACCCATGCCTGGCTCCCAAGCCACGTTTCTGTTTCTGCCTCCACTGAAGTACACGCGGGTCCCTGACCTTGCTATATTATTTGCACCTGTGCCTTTGTAGATGTGGCCCCTCTGACAGGAACACTCAGCATCTTGAGCAAAAGCTCAATTTCAGGAGGGCTTCCTTAATGCCTCCTCCCTTCTTGCGTGCACCATCCTCTGCTGTCCCCTCTCTGGTCATGCGGGGCGGTACACCCACTGCACTGGGCCACCTGTGTCCACCACAAGACCCTCAGCTCTCTGAGGTGCGCACCTATGCTCTGATTTTGTATCACGGGCACCTTGTGTGGCACCTAGTACACGAGAGGTCCTCAGTCAGGTCAAATCTGACTATCAGGCATGGTGGGTAGCATGAGATGACTCCACAGAGATCTTGTCCTCAGAGCTGACAGCACAGTGGCCGACACAAGGGTCACCACACTTTTTGTGGCATGAGGAGGATGCTGAGCACAGAGCCACGTGTGGGTTTCCCTGGGGCACTTCTGACTCCCTTAGTGCTCTACAGGGGCTGTCATGACTGAGCCTCTCGTGGCCGGAAGCTGCCTGCCCTGGACCCCTACCTGCCTCCGGCCGTGGGTCTTGAGACCTCTATGGAAGGTCAGTGCGGGTCCTGGATGACATCTCTCTCCAGGTCAGGGGTTTCTCTCCAGGATTATTTGAATGCGCCTCTGGAAAATTCTAGGCCAGGCCTTGTCTTCCCCTCTCACCCCCATCTCCTTCTCCCAGGAGAACCTCATGTTGTCCATCCTGCCTAAGCATGTGGCCGATGAGATGTTGAAGGACATGAAGAAAGACGAGAGTCAGAAGGACCAGCAGCAGTTCAACACCATGTACATGTACCGCCACGAGAACGTCAGGTGTGGGCGCGGCGCAATGCGTCCCAGTGGGCCCTGCTGAGCACTGAGGGCCTGCACAGCATGATGACTCCCTGTGGGCCCTGCTAAAACTCTCAGGGCTTTGAGAGTTTCCCCAGGGACCCATGTTTGCAGGAGAAGCCTGGCAAACGTCAGGGCTGCCACATGCTTGAAGCTGCCTGGTCAAACCTCATCATTGGACAGACTTCTGCTAGGGCAGGGAAGGGAGTCCTGTGAGATCACCCAGCCCTTCACGGAAGCACTGGGGCTAGAACCTTGACCCATGATTCCAGGAAGGAGGATGTGTCCAGTCCAGAGCAGGAGTGGGGCAATGGGGGTAGTCCCCAGGTCCTTCAGGGCAGGGAGGCCTGCAGCGGGGAAGTCCACAAGGACCTGCTGAAGTATTAGGCCCTGATTTTGGCTGGAAGCACCAGGGTCTCCCTGCTCTGGGGGTTGAGCAAAGACCTTGTCCCACTGACCATCGTCCTGGCTGTCCTGTGGTTGGGGCAGGGGCTGGCGGTGGTGTCAGACACACCTCACCAGCTATGGTTCCCTCCTCTCTCAGCATCCTCTTTGCGGACATCGTGGGCTTCACCCAGCTGTCTTCTGCCTGCAGTGCCCAGGAGCTCGTGAAGCTGCTCAACGAGCTCTTTGCCCGCTTCGACAAGTTGGCAGCTGTAAGTGCCCAGACCCCACCCTGTGCCCGGCCCTCACTGGCTCTCTCATTTCCTCCCACTTGTCCTTCCTTTGCTCTCTTTGCCACTAACCCCTGGCTGAGGAGGGACTCAGGAGCATAGGCCGTGCTCTGCCCTTTCAGAAATACCACCAGCTGCGGATCAAGATCCTGGGGGACTGTTACTACTGTATCTGCGGCCTGCCCGACTACCGCGAGGACCATGCCGTCTGCTCCATCCTCATGGGGCTCGCCATGGTGGAGGCCATCTCGTAAGTGGGGTGCCTCCAGGAGGGAGGGGCCCCTAAGGCATGTGATCCTGACCCTGCACCGGTGGAGGAGTAGGCCTTCTGCGCTGGTCCAGCGGATGCTAGCCAAGGCCCCAAGGAGAGGTCCACTGGAGGTGTGAAAGGCGGCTCACAGGGTTCAGCCCTGGTTGGCAGTGGCTCAGTCCCCACCTCTGGGAAGTCAGTGCGTGGTTTACCTTCCTCACAGCCAAGGGAAATTTCCAAACCTCTACAGGTTCTAGGGCCTGCTTCTCCAACCCTCCTCCACTGTTTTATTTTGTTGTTGTTGTTTTTTCCTGGAAAAAGCAGCTGTGAGATGCATCATACCACCCACTTTTTTTTTTTTTTTTTTTTTTTTTGAGACCATATTACTCTGTCACCCTGGGTAGAGTGCCATGGTGTCATAGCTCACAGCAACCTCAAACTCTTGCACTCAAGAGTAGCTGGGACTGTAGGTGCAATACAACACTTGGCTAGGTTTTCTGTTTTTGGTAGAGAGGAGGTCTTATCCTTGCTCAAGCTGGTCTGGAATTCCTGAGCTCTAACAATCTTCCCACGCCCGCCTCCCAGAGTGCTAGGATTACAGGCCTGAGCCACCGTGCCCATCCACAGCACCCTCTTTTGGGACACTCCTGCACAGCCCTTGCCTCCTCAGTGTTTCCTAGCCGTGCCCCCCACAGGCGGGTTCAGGGACTGCCCTCCTCGTGTGCTAAAGAGGTGACTGCTGAAGCCATGTGGTGTGGGAGAGGCTGTGAGGGAGGTCAACTGTCCCCTCACCCTTCCCAGAGCCACTCACCCTTCCCAGAGCCACTCACCCTTCCCAGAGCCCCTCACCCTTCCCAGAGCCACTCACCCTTCCCAGAGCCACTCACCCTTCCCAGAGCCACTCACTCACCCTTCCCAGAGCCAGCCACTCACCCTTCCCAGAGCCAGCCACTCACCCTTCCCAGAGCCACTCACCCTTCCCAGAGCCACTCACTGCTCTGAGTGGCCTGGGAGATCTCAGGAAGGGCCGTTCTTCAGGTGACTGAAGCTCTCTGGGGGGAACTGAAGTGGGAAGGGGATTGCCTGCTGAGGCCCCTCCTCATCTCTGAGAGGGTGGCTTTGCGTTTTTTCGTCTTCCAGGTTAGATCCCCTCTGGTATTGGCCTGGAAAGGAAGAAATGCTGCCTTTTACCTAGGGAAGGGGGCGGTAGTTCAAGATGAGAAACCTCAACCTTCTCTCCCCTCCCCAGCAGGCAAATTTCTGAATTTCCTCTTTGCCTCTTCCTGGAGTTCTCAGGCATTTTGCTCACCTCTGCATCTGCAGCGCGTAGAATGTGCTCAGTGAAATCCTAGCTGCACCAGTGAATTAGTGACAGTGGGAGAGGGCCTTCAGGGGACAGGGAGAGGGGAGGAGAGCCACTCTGCCGCCAGTCCCACAGGCCTGGGGCTGCCTGGGTCCTGCAGCAGGCTGCTCAGCCCCAAGGCAGACAGAAAGCTGCATCCGCTGGGCCTCAGCCTGGATGAGAATGGGGGGTCGTGCAGAAGCCCTCCCGGGGGCTGGTGGTCTGCCGCCTTGTGAGGGCCGCACACGGACCCCTCCTTTCTGTGTGACCTGGAAGGTATGTGCGGGAGAAGACCAAGACCGGGGTGGACATGCGTGTGGGCGTGCACACGGGCACTGTGCTGGGGGGCGTCCTGGGCCAGAAGCGCTGGCAGTACGACGTGTGGTCTACTGACGTCACTGTGGCCAACAAGATGGAGGCCGGTGGCATCCCTGGGTGAGTGCCATTCTGAGTGGGCAGGTGTGAGGACCAGGGGAGGGGCCATCCCATCCATCCCTCTGGGCTGTTGCCTCGCTGAGGGATGGGAGACCTCAAAGAAAAGTCCCTTCTGCCCAGGAGCAGCACTGCACCCTGCAGCAGATATGGTGCTGAGACCTCCCCTGGGGCGCCTGCCTCTTGGGGATGATGTTAGATGTGACTTCTCCTGCCAGGACTCCCACAGTGATCTCTTCCCCTTTACCCACTTGTGGGGCTTCCCTAGCTCTGCAGATGTCACAGCCCAGGTCTCCCCAAAGTCTGTAGTATAACAGTGAGTTGACAGGCGCAGGGGCAGGACCTTGAGGTTACAAGGTGCTGGCACGTTTTACTTGCTCTCTACCGGGTCAGCAGGTCAGGCAGGCCCTGCCTGCAGGGTGGACAGTCTGGGCATTTCCCCCTGGTCAGGGGGCTCTCTTCCAAGGCAGTTCCAATTCTCTCCCTCAGTTGTGACTCCTCAGAAACGGGCCTTATTACCCCCCGGCAGCTGGCAATATGAAGATAATCAGACCTTACAACCTCAGGATTCAGAGCAGATTTTCACCTTCCTTATGACTTTTGATATTCCCAACTGCCACAAGGAAAAACTATTCCCCCTTAGGGATCCAGTGCTGAGGCTTGGCGGGAGTAAGCACCCTCTGCCCGCACAGCTAGTTAGTGGTGGGCTCTTGGTCTCTGCCCGACGTGCCTGGAAGACACAGGCCTGAGCAGCAGCCGGTGTGTCTGTAGTCTGCTGACCTCCCCGGGGCTGGGAGGAGGCTGCTGCTGGCTGGTGCTCAGGGACTCCCCGGCTGCAATCCAGGCGCGTGCACATCTCCCAGAGCACCTTGGACTGCTTGAAAGGAGAGTTTGACGTGGAGCCAGGCGATGGGGGCAGCCGCTGTGACTACCTAGAGGAGAAGGGCATTGAAACCTACCTCATCATTGCCTCCAAGCCAGAGGTGAAGAAAACAGCCACCCAAAATGGCCTCAACGGCTCGGTGAGTCCCCTAGCCTGCCCCCGAGGTTGTAGGGGGTGTCGGAAAGATTGTAGAATAGGAGTTGGCAGGACTCGAAGGTGGCCGACTGAGAGAGGCAGCGGTGGTTGAGTCCCACTGAGCGAGAGATGCACGATCGCAGCCTTGCAGAGGCTTCAGGGAAATGAAGGTGACGACAGCATATTCTGAGACAGCATCCAAAGGGGAGGCCACTGGAAACATGCTGGCAGCACTCGGGAAACTGGCTGGGGTGGGGATATGGTCCCCTGCATGGAAGAAGTGGGTGAAGCCACTGGAGCGATGTGGACACCAAAGGAGAGAGGGCACAGAGGGGCTGTGGGGAGGGGGTGACTGGTCATCAAGGAGGAGAAACAAGGCTGGAGAGGTCTCCTGAGGGGTAACTGAAATAATAGGACAGAAACAGCAGAGCCACTATGTGGTCCTGCCCTCTGCTCTGATCTGCATGTGGGGTCTTGAGAGCCCGAGGTACTCAGCAGTTTCCCCAGATCTGATCACCAACCAAAAATAAACCTCCTGACAGTCCATCTGACTAAAGCCACCAGCAGCTGTTGCAGGAATGAATCCTACCATCCCTCGCTGAATCCAGGGATTGCTTTATTCCTTTTTTTTTTTTTTTTTATCGTTTGGGATTCATTGAGGGTACAAAGTGTTAGGTTACATTGATTGCATGTATTAGGTAAAGTTCCTCTTACAATTGTGTTCCGCCCTCAAGAGGTGTGTCATACGCTGTGACCCCCTATCCTCCTCTCTCCTCCTCTCTCCCTGCTCCCTCATTCCCTTACCCCACACCTTGTATTAGCTCATCTACTGCCTTCATATTAGAACTGAGTACATTGGATTCTTGTTTCTCCATTCCTATGATGCTTTACTATGAAGAATGTGTTCCACCCCATTCCAGATTAATACAAAAGATGTAAATGCTCCATCTTTTTTAGTGTATTCCATGGTGTACATATACTACAGCTTGTTAATCCATTCCTGGATTGCTGGGCATTTAGGTTGTTTCCACATTTTGGCAATTGTAAATTGAGCTGTACTAACAGTCTAGTGCAAATGTCCTTATGATAAAATGATTTTTTTTCCTCAGGGTAGATGCCCAGTAATGGGATTGCAGGATCAAATGGGAGGTCTGATTTGAGTTCTTTGAGAATTTTCCATACTTCCTTCCAGAAAGATTATATTAGTTTGCAGTCCCACCAGCAGTGTAAAAGTGATCCCTTCTCTCCACATCCATGCCAGCATCTGCAGCTTTGAGACTTTGTGATGTGGGCCATTCTCACTGGATATATCTCAGGGTGGTTTTGATTTGCATTTCCCTGATGATTAGGGACGATGAACATTTTTTCATATGTTAGCCATTGGTCTGTCTTCTTTAGAGACAGTTCTATTCATGGTCTCTTGCCCAGTGATATATGGGATTGTTGGGTCATTTTTTGTTGATAAATTTGAATTCTCTGGAGATCCTAGTTATCACGCTTTTGTCCGATTCATAATATGCAAATAATCTTTTCCCATTCTGAAGGTTGTTTGCTTTGGTTGCTGTTTCCTTAGCTGTACAGAAGCTTTTCAGTTTGATTAAGTTCCATTTGTTTATTTTTGTTGTTGTTGCAATGGCCACACAAGTCTTCTTCATAAAATCTTTCCCCAGGCTAACATGTAAAAGACTGAAACTGGACCCGCACCTTTCACCTCTTACAAAAATTGATTCAAGATGGATAAAAGATTTAAATCTAAGGCATGAAACAATAAAAATCCTTGAGGAAAGTGTGCTTTATTCTTCATAATCTGTCAGGACTCTTCTCTCAGTTAAGAGAATCCACCTAATGAGATGTTCAGCAATTAAAGAGTTAGGTGGCTCTCAGGGATGTCATGTCTCTTAGGACCACCCGTGGCTGAGACTTGTGCCTAATTATGGATGAAGCAAAGCTCAGTCTAGTGAGGCTGCAGCCATGATTGCTAAGAGGTTACTCCTGAAAGTTTTAAAGGAAAACTAGACCCCTTCTCCACAGCCCCAGGTGTATGTGACAACTAGCAAATCAAACACGTACACAGAAATCATCCATTCAACAAATCTAATCATGACCACTTTGTATCTCTTATTTCTACTTAATCCTCCAGACCCCCTGAGAGAAGAAGGCTGTTATCACACCCTCTTGACAGAGGAGACAGTGAGGCCCCGAACTTTGCACAAGCGGCAGGCCTAGCAGGCGGCAGAGCTGGACCCTGAATCACAGCCCTGCTTCCACCCTGCTAGCCAGGTTGCCCTTCGATGTCTGTTAGTTCCCTCCTTTTGGGCAGGACCCGTGCTCAGCCAGGAGGAGCACAAAGGTGGTTGTGACATGGTCCTTACTCACTGGGTGTAAACGTTAAAGTGAAGGATAGGACAGGGTATTTTGTGTTCTTAACCCAAAAAAGAGCCAGATGTGGTGGCTCATGCCTGTAATCCTAGCACTCTGGGAGGCCGAGGCAGGTAGTTTGCCTGAGTGTCTGTGTTCAAGACCAGTCTGAGCAAGAGCGAGACCCTGTCTCTACTAAAAATTGAAAAACAGCTGGGTGTGGTGCAGCTGCTGGAGAGGCTGAGGCAGGAGGACCACTTGAGCCCAATAATTTCAGGTTGCTGTGATCACACCACTGCACTCCAGCCTAGGTGACAGGGTGAATCCCCGTCTCTTAAAAGAAAAAAAAAAAAAGGATAAAAGTGAGTAAGTGCCCGTGTGTCAAGGGCATGGCTGGGGTGACATAGGGGAGTGAGTAGGCGGTATGAGTAAACTGTGAACTACATCACCTTTAAACTAGCATTTCACATCTAGAAATTTATGTTTTTCAGGAAGGGGTACTAAATAAATTGTTAAAAAGTCAACTTACAAAAATATTCAAAACCTGGCTTGCCTCCAAACGTCAGTGAAAGAAGTCTTTCAGTAAACACCACCCTATGTTTTCATTAGGAATGTATTTATTTGTCTGATGAAGTATTGAAATGAAGTTTAATTTAAATTCATCAGCAGCTCTGGACTGTGCTCCTGGCCTATGCAGGCAGTGTGGGGGGATACACAGCAGGGCCCTGTTCTAACTGCCCAGGGCTCCTGTGCTAATGCGTTAGGCTTAGTGAACTCAGATTGTTTTACTCATAAAATATCCCAATGACTCAAGCACAAAAAATTCACAAAAAGGGTTCTGCTAAGCGAGGTTCACTGTGCCTTAGTTTTCCCATCTGTAATCCACACTGGAGTGTCATGGACTCAGAAGTCCTGACTCAAATTATGCCCTTTGTAAGGATTTAAGTAAAATACAAGATTAGAACAAATAAGAATAAGTGATGATGTCACAAAGACAAATATTTGACTGCTGCTCTGTGACTTTAAGGTCGTCCCCAGTAAAACCAATTTGTGGGAAATTTTTTTAAAAGAATGGCATTTTCCAATGAACTAAGAACGGTAAATGCTAGTAACTGTAAATTTCCTAGCATCTCTCCAAGGTAGCTAAATGACTGTCAACTTTTATAGCATAGTAAAAAGGCTCATTTTTTTTTACTCATACTCATTTTTTAATCATACTCATGATTTTGTCCAATGAGTATGCTGAATAACTCATGAATTTGGTGGCAAGATCAAGTCTGGTTTTCATGGGGCTCTACTTCCCATCCTGAAAGTTTCTAATTTTCTGGGAGATAGCTTTCTGCTTGTCTTAGCCTCCTGAGTAGCTGGGACTACCAGGCAGGTACCACCATGCCTGGTGAAATTTTCTAGTTTTGTAGAGATGGGGTCTACACCCAAGATGGGGTCTTGACCTCAAGTCATCTTCCTCCCTTGATCTCCCAAAGTGCTGGAATTACAAGTGTGTGCCACCACATCCGGCCTATCTTTGTTAATTTTGAAGGTAAAACCATATCTCACTGAGCCTCCTTTCTTTAATTAGGAGGGGGCTGACAGGGCTGGGCGTTTTTAACATGGTCATCCACCCAGGTGATTTTCTTCCATAAATTGCATATTCATTTCTAACCTTTGAGGGCTTTTTTGTTTTTAAATCTTTAGGGGCTCTACGTTTATCAGAAAAAACTAACCCTTTGTCACCTGCCATTCATCACATATTTACCAGGCATCCACTGTGTTCTGTCTCCTCTCTCCAGTGTCACCTGTGCAAAGCCAAACCTGCCAGCCAGAACTTGCTCCTCCTCAGCCTTCCCCACCCCAGTGAATGGCAACTCCATTCTTTTCATTGCTCAGATCCAAAAATTTGACGTCATTCTTGACTCCTCTCTTTCCAATCCACTAGGAAGTTCCATCTTCCTACAAGATGGTACCTCTAACCCCACAACTCTCATACCCTCCTCACTTCCCGCCCCTCAGAGCCACTCTCATCTTGTGCCTGGATCACTGCCAGGTTCCCGTCCTGCACCTGCCCTTGCCCCTCCACCCTCTTTCTCAACACACCAATCAGAGTCATCCTACTAAAACATCAATTGTGGGCGGTGCCTGTGGCTCAGTGAGTAGGGTGCCGGCCCCATACACCGAGGGTGGAGGGTTCAAACCTGGCCCCAGCCAAACTGCAACAAACAATAGCCAGGTGTTGTGGCGGACACCTGTGGTCCCGCTACTCAGGAGGCTGAGGCAAGAGAATCGCCTAAGCCCAGGAGTTGGAGGTTGCTGTGAGCTGTGTTACCGAGGGTGACAAAGTGAGACTCTGTCTCTAAAAAAAGAAAATTATGATAATAAAACATCAAGTGATAATAGCATATTGCTCCCCTGCTCAAAACCATCCTTTGGTTGTCCATGTCACCCAGAGTAGAAGCTGAAGGCCTAATGGAGGTCATGGAGGCCCACACCCCCCTGCTTTCCACTTGTCTGCTCCAGCAGCACTGGCCTCATTGTTGTCACACAGATACTTCAGGCACATGCTCATTCTGGGGCCTCTGCACTGGCTGTCCTCTCTCCTCGGAATCCTCCTGATTTGCTCCTCCAGGTCTCCAGTGAAATGTCACCTTCATGGTGACACCTGCTGTCTTTACAGTTGGGCTCCCTGCCACTCCCTGAGCCTATTTTCCTGCCTTCTCTTTCTTCCTAGCAAAGCTTCCCAGCTTCCTGGGTATATTTTATTTCCTTATTTTGTTATTGCCTGCCTTTCCTCATTAGAGTGTGAGCTTCACAGGTCAGGACATTTGGTCTGTTTCCCCAGGAGTTAGAATAGTTGGTATCACATAGTTGGTACTCAGTCAGTACTTACTACATATACACATGGACTGTTCTCCCGTGTAATAATGTCTAACTTGTTCTATCAAGGAAAAGCACTAATCATTGGAGAAACTGGCATTTGACAGGGGCTTTACACCAAAAAAGACCTATGGGTCAGTCTAACCAAATCACTGTTTTAGAAATGGGATTTGGAACAACTAGGTCTTTCTTTGTTTAGAAAATTTTTAATAGTAGAAATTGATACTAGAAAATTAAAAGCATTTTGAAATTACTGTTCTAGAAGAGGGACTGAATAGTGAAATTCCTAAGTCAATAAGACTTCTAAAATACTAGTGGGAAGGTTCCAGACTGATTCTAGACAAACCACGGGCTGAAAGGGGCAGCTGGCAGTGTCTGGGATCCCTAATGACCATGACTTTCCACTGCAGGCCCTGCCGAATGGAGCCCCAACTTCCTCCAAGCCCACCTCTCCTGCCCTCATTGAGACCAAGGAGCCCAATGGGAGTGTCCACACCACTGGTTCCACATCGGAGGAGCCTGAGGAAGTAGAAGCCCAGGTATGTACAGGACCAAGGGCAAGGAGAGCTCACTGATGTCAGGATGTGGGCAGGGGGCAGGAAGGTGATGAGTTGTTGCAGCAAGAATCCCATACTAAGGGTGAGGGGGCCCAGCTGCTAACTCAGGATCTGCTCCTTCTTCGCAATGATGACAGGACACCCACCCTGGCTCCTCCCAGCTCTACTTCCTCATCAGTTACATGGGGTGGGGGTAATTGAAGTTGAATGAGGGGCTTCCTCTGAGGCCCTGTTTGTTTGTTTGTTTGGAGACAGAGTTTCACTCTGTTGCTCTGGGTAGAGTGCCATGGTGTCATAGCTCACAGCAACTTCAAACTCTTGGACTTAAGTGATTCTTTTGCCTCAGTCTCCCAAGTAGCTGGGACTATAGGTGCCTGCAACAATGCCCAGCTAGTTTTTCTTTTTAGTGGAGATGGGGTTTCACTCTTGCTTAGGCTGGTCTTAAACTCCTAAGCTCAAGCAATCTGCGTGCCTTAGCCTCCCAGAGTGCTAGGATTACAGGTGTGAGCCACCATGCCCACTCCCTCCTGTGGTTCTGATAGTCCAGAATCTTGTAGATCTGAGATTGGTGAGGGCCTATCTGTGGACAATTCTATAGGATCTGAGACTGTTTTGGCTAACCCCTCTGGCTGAGCCCAAACCCCACAAGCTCCATGCACTGATGGGGCATTTCCAAGGCCCATGAAGAGAAGGAGGTAGCATGCTGTTGCAGAGGCAGGCCACATCGTGGAAGTGCATCTAGGATTTGTGCATTACAATGTTCACTGATTAAGGCAAATTTCACTGATTAAGACAGGAATTTTTGCCTGGTCAGTCTCACTGTCTGGGGGAGACCAAAAAACTCTCCCTAATGCCTTTAGATTAGATGCTGGAGAACAAGGTAGACGGGCTTAAAGAAATTTGGGTTTTTCTCGAACGCCAAACATTCAGTATCTTTTCCTAATTGTGATTTTCTTGATGGAAAGTGGAAATACAGATTCGATGTGACCCAGTAGCAAGAAGGACACAGATACAGCTTTAGCAGCCTGTGAATTTTTTGTGTCCTCACCGTTAGTCAGTGTCACACTGCATGATTTTACAGAGGAGACATATGGGGCGGGGGTTCCGACTCAACCATGGTTGCCCCTGTGCTTTGGGCCAGGGTCTTGGTTCTCACCCTAATGCACTCTGGGGCCCATTCAGACAGGTCTGGTGTGCCTGGTCCTGTGAGAACTGATGGCTGCATAATCACTGTTGGGATTCCTGTTTTTAGAACCGATGCTTTCCCTTTGTGACTGGGAGTAAAACAGTGGTGGGTGCCTCAGCTCCACCTGCGCTGCTCCATGTCAGCCCTCTGGTGACAAGGACATCCTTTTCTCTCCTCTCGCTCTCCCCCTCAGATCTTCTCCAGAGTGAGCCAGGTGTGAGCTTCTTTAATAGCTCCCTGAGCCCGGGGGTCGGAAATCATTCACACCCCTGGATCTGATGTGTAAGGCAGACATGCAGCCCCCATCCATGCAGCAGGACATGCTGGGACTGGCTGGTCCGGCAGCTGCCTCAGGTCTCTTGCCAGGGAGATGGGGTACTTAGTGCACCACCACTGCCAAGTGCAGCTGGGGTCCTGGGGGACTGGGACAGACTGGACCTTTGGGTCTAAAGCTAACCAGGATGGAGCCATTGGGAGCATCAGAAGTACTTTCCTGGAAAGGGATTTTAGAGCTGGGTTAGTCTTCCTAAGCGTGATCTCTTCTGTTCCCTTTCTCTTACACCTCCATCTTTCCCAACTCCTCCCCGCTACCCTCTCTTATCTGTCCCCCAACTCTGCCTCCCTGTCCTACAGGCCGACAACCCCTCATTCCCCAATCCTCGCCGGAGGCTGCGCCTTCAGGACCTGGCTGACCGCGTGGTGGACGCCTCTGAGGATGAGCACGAGCTCAACCAGCTACTCAATGAGGCCCTGCTTGAGCGAGAGTCCGCCCAGGTGTAAGTAGCCACCTGCACGTGTCCTGGCCCTCACCCTGGGTGCTCCTCGCCCTAGCAGGGGCTCAGGAAACTGGTCATCTTAAATACGCCACACCCAGGGAGGCCTTTGTGATTCATGAGGTTTGTTTCTGCTGCAGGGTGAAGAAGAGAAACACTTTCCTCCTGTCCATGCGGTTCATGGACCCCGAGATGGAAACCCGCTACTCAGTGGAGAAGGAAAAGCAGAGTGGAGCTGCCTTCAGCTGCTCCTGTGTTGTCCTGCTGTGCACGGCCCTGGTGGAGATACTCATCGATCCCTGGTGAGGGAGGAGCAGGAGCAGAGAAGGATGATGGCCCAGGGAGGGGGAAGGCTTTGAGTTTCCTGGGTCACAGCAGTGGGAGGGGGGCTGGGACCTTGTCTGGAGCCTGAAGTTGGGGTGCACACCTTGTCTCTGCTCCCTGTCCCACACCCTGGGCTGTTCTGCTCTGGCCCTGGGTCTCTGGAGCAGCACTAGGACCAGGCACAACATTTCCAGGGCCAAGAAAGCCAAGGGACAGACGTGTCCAGAAGGACAGAGGACTTGGCTGGATGGGCCCCAGAGTGGTTTCTGGGTCAATGGGGACACTGCCTCAGCCTCAGTCACCAAGGCCAACCTGCTTTTCTTTCTTGGCTCATCTTAGTAAAGACAGATTTTAGGGTCTGGGTGCTGCTGTCCTCCTTAGCACAGCAGCAGGGTCTCTGGGGCAAGAAGGATGTTCTGACATCCTTGCCCCAGCTGTTGAAGCCCCACCCGAGAGTGACTGCCACCCTCCCGCTCCCCTCCTTCCCTGTTCAGGGGGTTCCCGTCACACAGGAGGGGGTGAGGAGTCATGTACAGGTTACAGTTTGGGGGACTGAAAAGAACTGTGGACTTGCCTCATCTAAGGTTCTGGACACATGGCTGAGGGCAGGTCACTGAAGGGTTGTGGGGCTTCATTCCGTAGAATGTGGATGGCAGCATCTGCCCTGGCCAGCTCTGGGGGCTCTCGTGGAATCAGACTCCTTCATTTCACAAACACTTACTGATCATCTACTTTATTTCTGGAGGGTCAAGGTCTAGGAGTCTATCAGTAAACACAATATACAGAAATCCCTGCTCTCACGGAACTTACATTCTAGGAGGGGAAAATAGGCATAAGCCATTAAATAACTAAAATACACGTGCACATGGTGATGAGAACTGCAGGTAAAAGGGAAGGAAGATGGGCGTGCAGGGGGAGTTTGGTTTGTTTGCTTCTGATGTAGGATGGTCATGGCAGGCTTCGCTGACAGGGTGGTATTTCAGGGAAGCCCTGGAGCAGGTGAGGAGGGAGCCTTTGGAATCCGGGGACACCTGTGCAGACATGGTATAAAGCCGGAGCAAGGGGACAGTGCATCTGGGGGGGACATGACAGGGAGAGTGGCGGGAGTCAGGGTCAGAGAGTCGAGGCATCAGAGACCGTGGAAAGGTGCTGGCTTCCACCTGTAAGGTCAGAGGCAAGAGCCAGCAAGGGAATCACCTGCTGTGACATGCATCTGAAAAGGATTTCAGAGGGCAAGAGCAGAAGCAGGGGCTCGGCACCTGTAGCTAGGGTGCCAGCCATATACACTAGAGCTGGTGGTTCAAACCCAGCCCAGGCCTGCCAAACAATAATAACAACTACAACCAAAAAATAGCTGGGTGTTGTGGCAGTCCTAGCTACTTGGGAGGCTGAGGCAAGAGAATCGCTTGAGCCCACGAGTTTGAGGTTGCTGTGAGCTGTGATGCTACGGTACTCTCTGGAGGGCAACATAGTGAGACTCTGTCTAAAAAAAAAAAAAAAGCAGAAGCAGTGAGACCAGTTGCAAGGTGATGGTGACTTGAACTAGGCTGAAGTTAGAGAAGATGATGGTAAGTGGAATTTTACTGATTGATGGGCAGATTCTGTACACATTTTAGAGGGTGAGCTGACAGGATCTGCTGACAGGCTGGGTGGGGGACTTGAGAGTGGGGACAGGTTTCTCCCCAATTTCTGACCTGGGTGACTGGTGGGATGGAGTTGCTATTAACCAGGGTGGGAAGAGGAGAGTTGAGAGGCAAAGATCCAGAGTTTGCCTTGGGAAATTAAGTTTGAGATGGCTGCTACATACGCAGTCTGGAGGTCAGGAAGAGGATGGAGTAGAGATGCAAACTTGAGAGCCCCCACCACCTGGACTACACTGAAGGCAGGAGACAGGTGAGATCAAGGGAGAGTGCAGACTGGATGGGCTGAGTGCTGGCATGGCAGTGTGTGCAGATGGGAGACAGGCAAGAACCAGCTAGAGCTGAAAACCAAGCAAGGAAAATGTTTTAAGGAGGGGGCAGTGCCTGTGGCTACAGAAGTAGGGCGCCGGCCCCATATGCCGGAGGTGGGGGGTTCAAACCCAGGCCTGGCCAAAAACAAACAAAAAAAAAAGTGTTTTAAGGAGGGACGAGAAGTGACTGAGAATCTGACAGATTTAGCAACACAGATGTTTCTGGGACTCTTGGCAGAAGTACTTTCCATGGGAGGGTTAGCTGGAAAAGGGTCTGAGAGAAGGGCTGGGAAACAGCAGATTTCTTGGAGTTAATGAGAGAAGTGGACATGTGAGGGACGTGCCCACTGTTAAGCTCTGTACAGAGGTCCAAGGCAAACTCTTAGCAGTTCCCTGCAGTGAGGGAGCCGCCCTGCCTCACGCTGTGTCCCATCAGCATAGCTGCTGCAGATGCACATTCTTAAGACCCCCCTCTACGTTTTTACTGGGCTCTGCCCAAGGCATCTGTGAGTCATCCCCTCTCTGGGAAATGTTCCAGCCAGCAGTAACAGCTGGAAGAATGGCACAATCCCAGGCCTGCTCTCAGCTGGTACCTCCTGTGGTCAGGGCCCCTTAGTCCTGTTCTGAGCAGCCTGCAGTAACGAATTCCCCGTGTGAACAAGGAAATCTCCTATACAGAGTCATGCTGTGCTGGGGGTCTCCCTTGAATGTCTCCTTTCCTTCCCTCCCCTAGCTCCTCAACCAGTCACACTGCCCCCTCTGACCCCTGCCTTCTCTGTCACAGGCTTATGACAAACTACGTGACCTTTGTGGTTGGGGAGATTCTCCTCCTGATCCTGACCACCTGCTCGCTGGCGGCGATCTTTCCCCGGGTAAGAGGCACTTTTCTGTTGGGCTCAGACAGCCCTGGAAGTGAGTGGCATCCCTGTAAAGGTGGGTGCTGATGGAGTTAGCCTTCCAGTCAAATCCTGATGGACCATCTCTATTAGGATGGCTCAGGCATTTGTCTATCTCTTTGTCCACCATTCATTTGCCACCAGCTGAGCACCCACCCTGGGCCCTGTGGGTGGGCTGTGGTGCTGCAGTGCGATGACAAAGGCAGAGTCCGGATAGATGGGACCTGTGTAGAAAGGCAGTGGCCCCGATTCTAAAGGCTTTCTCCTGTGGACACAGGGCTGCCAGGCCGAGCTTTTGGTCAGAATGATAAGAGAAAAGCAGTGCTTTAGGAAAATTAATCTGGCAAATGGCTACCCAGAAGAGGCAAGTAGCTAGCCAGAGACAGCCAGCCCTGAAAATGTTCCCAGTGCTGGCCTTGCCTCTAGGAGTGACAGCATGGGCTGCTGCGGCCTCCTGGGGTGCTATCTGCTGTGAAGGGTTGTGATTTGGGAGCCATTGTGTCACACAGATGCCTTGAGTAGGACCAACATAGCATCAGGAGTCATGTGCTCTCATCACAGCTCTGTGCCTGTCAGTTGTCAGTTGACCTGCAGGCGAAGCACTCCCTTCTAGGTTCCTGGGACTAGAGTATGGGGGCAGCCAGGGTCACTAGTAGTCATGACTACAGTAGAAAGGACTATCAAAGGTTTGTGGCCCTTGAAATTCCTTTCCTTGCAGGCCTTTCCTAAGAAGCTTGTGGCCTTCTCATCTTGGATTGACCGGACCCGCTGGGCCAGAAACACCTGGGCCATGTTAGCCATTTTCATCCTGGTTATGGCGAATGTTGTGGATATGGTGAGCTCCTGCTGTCCTTATTGAAGGGACACCTCGTTCTCAGTGGGGAAGGGCTTCTTTGTGGGCAGCAGGAGCAATCTGTCAGTCCTTTCTCCCACCACCAGATGCAGGTTTGGAGTGGCATCTAGGTTCTCACAGGTCCTTCCCCAAACTCCAGGAGCCCAGCTCCCTATGCCCAATCCTGCGCTAGGTGCTTTATGTACAATGCCTCACTTAATCTTTGTAACAATCCTGAGAAGTTAGCACTAAGAAACTAAGGCTCAGAAAGGTTAATTCACTTGCTCCAGGTCACACAGCCAGTAAATGACAGAACCGAGAACTGAAGCAGTGGCGAATTCCAGGCCTGTGTTTCCCTCCTCCCTACCTCACTGTAAGGGGCACAATATTCGCAAGCACTCTACACACCTTAGTACTCCTTACCGTGTGGCTGGTGCCAGGTGTCTGTCAGGGATTGCGGGTTGTGACCCTGCTTCACCATCACCCATCTGACACGGCCAGGCCTTCCTATAGGGGAGGTGGGGGGGACAGCAGCTTCATAGAGTCCAAGTGGCTGTGGGTAAACAAAAGCATCTTCTGTTCTTTGTTCTCCTCTGTTCATGGAAAAGTTGGGGTCCAAGAAGGGGGCAGAAAGATGCCTTCTTGGGGAGAAGGGACAGGATTTAGAAGCCCAGATCCATTGATTTAGAACCACCAGGCCTTTATTGAGCATCGAGTGCTTGGCGCTCTGATTGGAGTTCTCTGGTCAGTTGTCACAGCCTCCTCTAGTCTTGGTGGTACCAGGTGCACTCTCTCAAACAGTCCTACTTGTTCTCAAATATGATGTTGGTCATATTACTTGCTGTAGTTTTAATAGTTTACTCATAGGAATAAATTCAGCAAAGAGATTTATTCTGGCATAGTCTAGGACAGTGTGTCCAACCTTTTTTGCTTTTCTTTGGTGTTGGATATCATGAAAAGTATGCACGGACTTTTTTTTTTTTTTGCTAATTTTTTTTTCATTAATGTTTGTATATTTAATGTGTGGTCTAAGACAACTGTTATTCTTATGAAAAAAGAGGAGGTGAAAAAGGTTGGAGACCTCTATTTTAGGGCCACAACTCATCAGGACACCAGCCAGAATAAGGTGTTAGGAGCGGTGGGCCCTAATATGCCATGAGTTGCATGGTACCCACTATCCAGGGGAGGGAAGCCCCAGAACCTGTGCATGTCAGAATACCCCTGGAGCCTATGCCTCGGTCTGGAAACCACTAACATGGTTGTGGACTCGCTGCAAGACATCTGGTGATGCTATCACCCGTGGAGGGGTAAAAACTAGGGAGGAATGAAATTTAGTACACACTGGAATTATATGCTGAGAACTTGTCCTAAGCAAGAGAATCCCCAGTGGATTAAAGGTGTTGATTCAAAAAGGTAGGGCTGATTCAGTTATGAGTGCACTATCTACTGGGTGCACTTCCTACTAGCTACATCTGCCTGGCAGTGGAACCCATGAGTAGACTCCAGAAGGTGGAGTGTCCCCCAAATGGAAGTGCCTAGGCAGAGACTGACCATCATTACAGGGAGGTCCAAGGAGTGCTGCTGCCACAGCCCCTCCTGCAGGAGCAGCGTGCTGTGGGAAAGGGAAGAGCATGTTGGATTTGAAGCCTAAAGGCTTGGCTCCTAGTTCTGGCTTCACTACTTGCTAATTGTGCTGCTCTTGGCAAGTCTGGCCTGGGAATTTAATATATAATAGGCGCAGAACTAAAAATACTTGGAGAATTTTTGTGAACATCACATGGTATGATGGTAAAGCTTATTTCCTGGTAATTTTCCTATCTTTCATGGTGTTTCTGAGGGAGCCCTGGGAGGTGGCGCTGAACACACACTGCCATGGTGCAGCCCTCTCTGACCAGCTTCTGCATGTGTTTCCCTCCCGATTGTCCCGGCCTCCAGCTTAGCTGTCTGCAGTACTACTCAGGACCCAGGAACGGGACGGCATGGATGGACGTGGAGGGCGGCTGTCTGGAGAACCCCAAGTATTACAACTACGTCGCCGTGCTGTCCCTCATCGCCACCATCATGCTGGTGCAGGTCAGCCACATGGTGAAGCTCACACTCATGTTGCTCGTCACGGGTGCTGTAGCCACCATCAACCTCTATGCCTGGCGCTCCATTTTTGATGAATACGACCACAAACGTTTTCAGGAACACAAGTAAGAAGAAACCTGATTGGGGATCTGCATTGTTTTCTTCCTCCCACCCCCTAAGTTCCCATTTCAAGGTTGTGGACTTGTACTGAGACAGCTTTCTGCCTCTGGGGCTTGTCAAAGGCTCATCTGGGAAGCTGGGTGCATGGATTCTCACAGACATGTCACAGGGTGGCTAGGATCTGGAGAGAGATCCTTTCCATTCTCCATGAGTGGAAGACTGGGGATACCTCCGTGTGTGGCTCTTGTTGGGCCTGAGTGTGCTCTTATCTGTCCAGCAGCTTTCCTATGATGGCCTTGGAGAAGATGCAGGTCTTCTCTACTGCTGGGCTCAATGGAACTTACAGGTAAAGGCTGCCACTTTCCCCTCCTGGTCTGCGTTTAGGGACCTTCTTCTAGAGACAGGGAATACAACAGGCCAACCCCTGTGATCTCACGCTCCCAAAGGCCCGTGGTCTGGCATGTGTTTCTCTAGGAGGGCTGCAGCAGAGGCAGGATGGTTCTGGTATGGACCTGAACATCCAGGCCTCTTCTGTATCAGGGACAGTAAAGCGGAGAGCAGCAGTGGGGTGTGGAGGGTGGGACACAGAGGCTGATGGAGAATAAGGAAGAACAGCTGCATTTAACTGGCTGACAGGGCAGACAAGTAGCAGGAAAATGAGCAAAGAATACACTAGAAGATGTGGATTCTATCTCTGCAGCAGTTACTGAATTCTTTGTGAGGTCACAGAAAGGTCACTTTTCCTGAGTTATATATTCTATAACTAGAATTCTCTAAGGTCCCTTCCAGAGTTAAGATTTTGGCATTATATGATTCAGTGACTTGAAGAGACCTTCAAGGAAGTTTTGGCAACAATTAAAGTCTGACAATATCCAGTACAGTGGTAATTCCTACCCTCCAGGTGGAGATATAAATTGGTACAGCCATAGTAGAAAAAAATGTGAAGAAAATTGAAAATAGACCCATGTCCCAGCAATTCTACTCATACAGATATATGTATCAAGAGAAATTTGTGCACATATATAAGCCCCAAGATATTTATAAGAATGTCCACAGCAGCAATGTCCATAGTAGACACCCCCCGAAACAATGAAAACAACCCAAATGACATCAACAGTAAATGGATATATAAACTGGGGTACATCCATACACTAGAATACTATATAGTAATGGAAATTAACTGTAGTTCTACACAAAAATGGGGATGAAAGTTATAAAAAGCCATGGTGAAATTGTACCCTCGTCCTATGTCTCTTACTTCTCCAACTTCCTACACAGATAACTACCTCTGTGACCAATCGGGCAATACAGTGTTTATTACGTGGGGGTGTATCCCTGATGTGAACATGGAGTGTAACAGGGAGGGCAGGGGTGGCTGGCTGAGAGTCCAGTGATGTAAGTAAACTTTACCGTCCTGGGGATCTGGACTTGCTGTGGAAGGGCCCAGCGTGACAGGAAACAGCACCACCCGTCAGAGAATGACCTGACTGCCCTCGCAGTCTCAGTCTCCCCTTCACATCCCTCTCTGCCCAGCAGGCTGCCCCTGGTGCCTTCCAAGTATTCGATGACAGCAATGATGCTCATTATGACGCTGAGTTTTTACTATTTCTCCCGCCATGTAAGTGCCTGCACCCTCCTTTCCTCTTGTGCTCCCTGTGGCTAAGAACCCAAGCTCCTAAGAACACTGGTTCCCTGTACCCATCTTGGCATGTGACCCTGGTCAAGCCACCACCTTTTCTATATTCTGGTTTCTTCCTTGATAATGAATACAAGGAAAACAGTTCTATTCTCTGACTCCAGGAGGGTGAAGGAAGCTTGGGGCGGGGGCAGGAGAGGAGGGAATGCTGCCACAAAGGCCTGGTAAAATCCATCCATTAGGCCAGGCTCCAGGCCTCTGCACTCATCTTGGTGCCAGGGGTCACTGACACACTGACTGTGGAGCCAGAAGAGAGAGAGGAAGAGCGGGCAGGAAAGGACCCAGAGAAGGACTTACAGCTCCATGTTGGCTCAAGTGCCCCCCAGTGGACTTCTAGGGAAAGTACAACCTCCTCAAGTCACTTCTCAGCCAAATGAACCCTGCTGGAAATAGGGACTGCACACTGGCCTGGGAGATCCCCACTGTTGCCACCTTCACAGGACAGACCTATAGCTACAGTTAGATCCCAGGAGGCCCCACATATATGGAAGGCCTCTTAGATCCTGCGGTAATGAGAGGCCAGGGTCCTCCCTGCAGCTGTAGGGTGGCCTTTCTGATCAGGTGAACCCTTTCATGGTCTTACTTCCCTTACCATTTAGCTGCTTCCCTTCCAGCTTTTCCAAGTGGAGCCCCCCGTTCAGCACCCAGCTTAGAACACACACCTTGCCTTGTCTGTGTCCGTAGGTGGAGAAACTGGCACGGACATTATTCTTGTGGAAGATTGAAGTCCATGACCAGAAGGAACGTGTCTATGAAATGCGACGCTGGAACGAGGCCTTGGTCACCAATATGTTGCCTGAACATGTGGCACGCCATTTCCTGGGGTCTAAAAAGAGAGATGAGGTGAGGGGAGAGGCCTCAGTGTAGCCTGGAACCCGGAGGCCATTGTCTTATCCTGCCCCTCCTCTCAGGGAGCCCCCCTGGGCCTAGGCCTTCTCCCCATGGGAGGACTGCAAGGAGGCTAGACCTAAATGGCATCAGTGCTGTAAGAAAAAGTGTCTCTCAGGCCTTTTATTTATTTATTTTTTATTTTTTTAAGAGACAGAGTCTCACTTTATCTCCCTCAGTAGAATGCTGTGACGTCACAGCTCACAGCAACCTCCATTTCCTGGGCTTAGGCGATTCTCTTGCCTCAGCCTCCCGAGTAGCTGGGACTACAGGCACCTGCCACAACATCCGACTATTTTTTTTGTTGCAGTTTGGCTGGGGCCAGGTTCAAACCCGCCACCCTTGGTATATGGGGCCAGCACCCTACCCACTGACCCACAGGTGCCGCTTCTCAGGCCTTTTATAAAGGGCGCTGCTGTGAACATCGTTCATGTAGGACATCTCTGAGGCTGCATTTCAGAAAACAAGACCTTGGCAAGAGCCCACTTTTCTGTCAACTGTGGTCTTCTCCAAACAGTAGTTTCCACATCCACTGTACCCTCTTCTTCAAAACTGGGGCTGTTAGAGGAACCAGAGAAGCTTTTATTTATTCAAAATAGTGATGAGCTACATTCCAATTATCCTAAGTTGGGATCATCGGAGGTGTGTGGGTCCAAAACTCTGAGCACACACCCAGGTGTGGGAGACAGACGCGGCCCTCTAGCACAATGATTTTCAACTGAGGTGCCATGGCACACTGGTTTACTGGGAAAATTTTTAAAGATCATTAATTGTTTTCAAAAGAAGTTCAAAGCACAATATTGTTTCTTTTCACTTTTTTCTGGTCAACATACTTTAAGTGTGCCTTGAGGTTTAACTGGAGGGTCAAGTGTGCTGAGATAAAAATGGTTGAAAAACCCTGCTGTAGCACATCTGAGCATTTTAGCCCTGCCTTTCTAGGAGCTGTACAGCCAGTCGTATGATGAGATTGGAGTCATGTTTGCCTCCCTGCCCAACTTTGCTGACTTCTACACAGAGGAGAGCATCAATAACGGTGGCATTGAGTGTCTGCGCTTCCTCAATGAGATCATCTCGGATTTTGACTCTGTGAGTGCCCATCCTGCCTCCTCACCTTGCACACAGCCGGCCCATTCCAGATTACTAGGACGGGCTGCAGAAGCTTAAGAGAAGTTCGAGTGACTCTAGACCAGCTATGTTTTCCCAGATAAGGTCCTCTGATAATCTATGGACTTCTGCAGCCATCGGTAACTGTGGGGTCTGTGTGGGTAAGCTGGGAGCCTGGGAAATCACAAGGTCACAGGATAAGGACTGGCCAGACAGGATCCTGAGGCCCCTGATTCCTCCTACCCTGCAATCAGCTTCAGCAAACGTTTATTAGGTAACTTATGTATTAAGGAAAATGCTTTTACAACCCTAGGAGACTGGCAATTTTATTTCAGTGTTAAGGTTGTAGAAACTAAGGCTCAGGAAGTTAAGAAGTTTGCCTAGGATCATGTGGCAGATAAGCAATGGAATAAATAAAAGCTTCTATTAGGATGTTTTATGGGGTCCTTGAAACAAGCACATCTGTCATTTAGATGGCTCATTTGTCTGCCTTGACTCTGCTGATAGTTCTTTAATCCCAATCTCAGCTCCTGGACAATCCCAAATTCCGAGTCATCACCAAGATCAAAACCATTGGGAGCACCTACATGGCAGCTTCAGGAGTCACCCCAGATGTCAACACCAATGGCTTTACCAGCTCCAGCAAGGTAGCTAACCCTGACCCCTACTCTGCCCCTGCCCCTTGACTACAGGGAAGAGATGAGGCTCTGCCCTGAGGCAAGATATTGTGTGGGAAATGTCATTATAAAAGTAAAGAGAAGTTGAGAGCTGTTGTGGGAAGGGCTCACAGATACACCACTGGCACCAGGTAAATAAGTATAAATATGAAGTAGGATTTACTGAGAAAGTTCAATGAACAGAGAACAGTGGAACACACACAAACCCCATTACCGTTCTACAGCTTTGGCCTAAGATCATTCACATGCACTGTGGACAGGCCCTTCCAGTCTCTGTGCTCTCGCAAGAACTGGGGAGCAGGAATCATCTATGCCATTATGTAGTGATGAAAGCTCCAAGGTGAGCTCTATGAGACGGCTACTGGGAGAGGAAATGAGCCATGGGGACCCAGGTACTGGGTTTCAGTTTTGTTAAAAGAGGGCTCAGCCACATACACCGGAGCTGGTGGGTTCGAGCCCAGCCTAGGCCTGACAAACAATGACAACTACAAAAAAAAATAGCCAGGCATTGTGGTGGGCGCTGTAGTCCCAGATACTTGGGAGGCTGAAGCAAGAGAATCGCTTAAGCCCAAGAGTTTGAGGTTGCTGTGAGCTGTGACACCACAGCACTCTACCGAGGGCGACATAATGAGACTTATCTCAAAAAAAAAAGTAAAAATAAAAAATAGTTTTGCTAAGGGCTTTTGCTCTATCACTCAGGTAGAAGTGCACTAGCATCATTGTAGCTCACTGTAACCTTGAACTTCTGAGTTCAAGTGATTCTCCTGGCTCAGGCTCTTCAGTAGCTAGACTATAGGTACATGCCACCACACTCAGCTAATTTTTCAGGTTTTTTTTCTAAAGATGTTGTTGGTCTCAAACTCCTGGCCTCGAGCTATCCTCCCCTGGGATTCCAGGTGTGAGCCACTGCACCTCGCCCCAAGCACTGCTAAAACATCGCTATCCTTTCACCTTTACAGCTGTCAGTGCCACAGCCACCTCTGCTACATGGATGAGGTTAAAGAAACGTGTCTAAGGCAGGTCACCACCCTCAAATGCTTCTTATCTAGTTGAAGAATCCAGTCAGGGTTACCTTCAGAGACTAAACAGCTGAGCTAGGCAGGGTTTGTCTTCCTTACCACCGTTTTTTAGTCTTTGCCCTCAACCTGCTAGAAAACACACGTGAACTCGGTCACAGTGACAAGTTCGAACTAGAGATTGCTGACTCCTTTGTGGGAGAAAGGAAATAAAGTTTCAAACAACTAGGTGTAGGGAGCACCCCAGAACTTGGCTAAGGGAAGGAAGGTGAGCAGGCTTTGCAATCACAGGTCTGGATGGTTCCTGACGCATCCTCTGCTGCTTTCTGGCACAGGACAAGTCTGATAAGGAGCGCTGGCAGCACCTGGCTGACCTGGCTGACTTTGCACTTGCCATGAAGGACACGCTCACGAACATCAATAACCAGTCATTCAACAACTTCATGCTGCGCATAGGTGAGGCTCTGGGCACTGTGTATCCCCTTGGATGCAGGGACAAGAGGCTTAGGAAGATTTGAGGCTTCTGGATTAGGGAGGTTCATACTCACAGAGCTAGAAGGGACCTGAAGGACCTTTAGTCCAGTCTCTTCAGGTCATCAAACTGAAAATCTGGTGAAATGGTCAAGCTATACTTGTCCCTGCTGTTTCCAGTGGCAACTTGGCCTCTAAGCAGCCAGTGATCTACCTTTCCAAGGGGGTTTCTCATACCAGCCTGCCTTTTGAAAGGAGTTAACATCACACCATCTTCCCCCTACCGAAAGGGTCTCATTCCTTTTGGGTGAGACTTGAAACACCAGCATGTGTTAGAGAAGCAGGCCACTACCGTACCAAGTTAGCAAATTGGGGGCAGCTGACATTTACCAAGCACACGGTGAGGATGGGATAAATGGAACACACAATTTCTGCTGTCCAGTAACTCAGAGCCACGTTTAACAAAGAATATGACATGTTACATAACTAGCTTTGTGATAGGACTCGGGTGCCAAATTCCATAGGAGAGTTGGTAGCTTCTGAGAAAGGCTAACAACAGGATCTGGCAGGTGGCTATACTAACTTTATGCCTCTACTTCAGGCATGAACAAAGGAGGGGTTTTGGCTGGGGTCATTGGAGCCCGGAAACCACACTATGACATCTGGGGCAACACGGTCAACGTAGCCAGCAGGATGGAGTCCACAGGGGTCATGGGCAACATTCAGGTACGTCCTCAAGGCTGAGAGTGCGCACAGACTTAGGGAGCATGAACAAAATCGGAATAGTTCTTTGCTGATGCACTATTGCCTCCTCACCTGGCCCAGAAGTCAGTCAGCAGTGTCATGAGATTAAGGGCATTCATTGGAAGGGAGGTCTCTGCTATAGATGGTGTTAACAGAAAGGAGAACATGCTTCAACCCATTTGCAAAATTTAGGTTTAAGTTCTGGATGAGAAAAACCTGCCTCTTGGTATCAGTTTCTTGATATCTTGTGCAGTTGCCTCTGAAGCAATGCTGATCTGTATCAACTTGGTCTGGCAGAAAAGGTATACAGAAGGAGCAAAGTGACAGGAGAGGAAGTGGAGGAAAAGTTCCCAGACAGTAGTGTCAACACACAGGCTACCTATGGCCATTCCCATAGGAGTGGAGGTCCCACAGACCACCTGATGTTCTACTTCTCTCATCTGCTGACCGCTAGGGGTGGGATGGGAGGGCTTGGCCCTGGGAGGTTTGGAGGACAGCACCAGGGGCCCAGAGTCACCTGGGACCTGTAGGTGTTACCACCGTTGGGATCAGTGCTTAGCCCCAACCACCCAAAGCCCCTGCGGCCACCCCCAGTCTACTCTCACCCTCTAACCTTTAGCCCTCCTGTGCTCTTCTCCCACCACAGGTGGTGGAAGAGACACAAGTCATCCTTCGAGAGTATGGCTTCCGCTTTGTGAGGCGAGGTCCCATCTTCGTGAAGGGGAAGGGGGAGCTGCTGACCTTTTTCTTGAAGGGACGGGAGAAGCCAGCTGCCTTCCCTAACGGCTCCTCTGTTACATTGCCCCACCAGGTGGTAGACAATTCCTGAACAGCCTTTGGTCCCACAACAATCCAAACAGGAAGGGAGAATTTATTTTTTTGAATCAAAGAAAGGCCTTGGGACAGGACAAATTATTAAGTCCCACACTCCTGAATTGCTGAAGTGCACACTCACATAGACTTTAGGTTTAAAAATCTCCTGAAGCCTTCATTTGTTTGTGGATATGTGAGCTCTGAGGGTGGCCATACTATTCCTCAGTGTGCCTGTAGTGTCCCCAGAGCCGGGGTCTTAGGCATAGTACTGGAATAATCCTTTCAGAGCCCTCGCTCCAACCCTGCCCTCCTTGTCCCAGAGAGGCCCTGGCCACTGTGAGCAAGAACGCCGCAGAGGTGGGACAAAACTGCCTGTGCCGCAAGGCTGGGAGCTCAGGTGAGAAGCTCTGCTTCTGGTGGGAGCTGGGCAGGGCAGGACGCTGCTGGAAGACACTCTGCTCCCCGCTGGAACTTGAAGGCAGTACTTTCTTTCCTTCTGGAGACCTGGTTGTCTCCCTGTGGTCCGATTAGGTGAAATGGCCCTTATCCCAATGTTCCTGATAATCTTGAAAGGTTCTTCTGGAACCCCTGTCACCTTAGTCATGAGAGCAGAAAGTGCAATATTTCCTTTCACCTGGTGGGGGAGGGAAATTTATTTCTGAAAGAAAAATATATAAACAGATCTTCTACATTTATATTTTTAACCTTCTGTTTAAAAACACTTTCCAATATTGCCTTGCCTTTTGAGCTCTTGCTACAGTCGCCTTTGCTACTGCTTTAAAAGAGAATTTACAGGTATTGATAAAGAACAAGACTGTTTTATTAAAAGCTTTATTCATCCTGAATGTGGTCACTGTGAAAATTCTGTTGACATCGCTTATGTGAGAAGGGCAAAATGCTTTGCTAACTCCAGCCACTGGTCCTCACCTTCTAGCCATATGCCTGGAAGGCAAGGGCTTCAAGTGAGACATCGCTTTTATTCTTAAGCTGCTACCATCTAAAGGATGGCACAAGCCAGCTTTACTGCCCCTTGCACACACGGAGGTTACTTCCCCACCATAAGGTCTAGGAAGTAACCATTTCAGAAGGAAGCCTGAATGCCACTCTGGACCTTGAGCAGTGGTAGCAATCACACCTTTGTGACCGGACAAGGGAGGGACAGGAATTGAAATGGGAGAAGTTGGCCAAAAACACAGGTTTTTACATCTGTGAACTGACCCATAAGCCAAGGAACAAGAAGTGCCAGCAGATCAGAGGCCAGTGGTTACGGGGAGAAAACAGCTCACTAAACCGACTAGGGGAATGGAAGATATGGACAGGGGAAGGCCTGTTTCCCTTTGCAACAACCAAGTTTATGGGTGGATTTCCAACCATGCTTGTCATAGGGCACTTAATACATTCAGTGCTCTACTAAAATGTTTTAGGAAACAGTATCACAGACACTAAACCCTAATTACTTTATCCATATTGCTTTGTCATACCATACTACTTATAAAGCAGTGGCCTAGAAAACATTGCTCCAAACCAAAGATTAAACATACTTCCCTTCTTAACTATAAGTTCTACTTCATTATCATGAACCCGGAGTGTTCTAAGAACTTTTCAAATGTCTCATGAAAATGAGGCAGAATTATTTAAAGCTTCCATAAAAGCTAGAAATACTCTTTGAGTGAATGATACATTTCCCTCCTTCCTAAAATGTCTTCTATCAACCCACAAACCATTCTAATTTTCAACCAAGATGTATGATCAAATCAATACCTCAAAAGAATAGATGATTTTAGGCACTATAACAAGTGACCAGGCAATCTTGGAATTGTCCCAAAATGCCAATGTCTATACTCAAATTTGTTCCTTATCCTGATGAAGTAGATATCTCTTCTCATTACAAGGGTGATCCCCAGGCAAGAAGTCTGAGGCAGTCAAAGTCTTCAGTTCCCAGGACCTTGCCTGGGACTATCTATAGTACCAGTTCACTCACTTCTGACATGTTCCAGTGAAAAAAATATTCCAGGAGACCAGGCTCACATCCAGCTTTTCTCCTTTTTGTGCAAATGAAGCAAACACTTGATGTAGGGGTTTTGTACAGAACAGAATTTCATGGGATGCATGCTGTTCTTCCTGGGAAGTGGATAATGCTTCCATTCCTTGATATGTAACAGTGACATCAGTGGGAAGACTCATTGTGAGGTC
>CAUYPK010018328.1:0-66914 GCA_963574355.1 Loris lydekkerianus
AAGGTTTAATAACCAGAATCCACAGAGAACTCAAATCTATAAGCAAGAAAAGAACAAGTAATCTCATTTCAGGCTGGACAAGGGACTTGAGGAGAAACTTCTCTGAAGAAGACAGGCACACAGCCTACAGACATATGAAAAAATGCTCATCATCTTTAATCATCAAAAAAATGCAAATCAAAACTACTTTGAGATATCATCTAACTCCAGTAAGATTAGCCCATATCACAAAATCCCAAGACCAGAGATGTTGGCGTGGATGTGGAGAAAAGGACACACTTCTGCCCTGCTGGTGGGAATGCAAATTTATACATTCCTTTTGGAAAGATGTTTGAAGAACACTCAGAGATCTAAAAATAGATCTGCCATTCAATCCTATAATTCCTCTACTATAATAGTTATATACCCAGAAGACCAAAAATCACATTATAACCAAGATATTTATAGCAGAATGTTTATTGCAACCCAATTCATAATTCCTAAGTCATGTAAAAAGCCCAAGTTCCCATTGATCCATGAATGGGTTAATAAACTGTGGTATATGTACACCATGGAATATTATGCAACCTTAAAGAAAGATGGAGACTTTACCCCTTTCATGTTTACATGGATGGAGCTGGAACATATTCTTCTTAATAAAGTATCTCAAGAATGGAAGAAAAAGTATCCAATGTAGTCAACCCTACTATGAAACTAATTTATGGCTTTCACATGAAAGCTATAACCCAGTTATAACCTAAGAATAGGGAGTAGGGGGAGAGGGAGGGGAGGGAGGGTGGAGGATGGGCAGAGGGAGGGTGATTGGTGGGATTACACCCATGGTACATCTTACAAGGGTACATGTGAAACTTAGTAAATGTAGAATATAAATGTCTTAACACAATAACTAAGAAAATGCCAGGAAAGCTATGTTAACCATTGTGATGAAAATGTGTCAAATGGTCTATAAAACCAGTGTATGGTGTCCCATGATCACATTAATGTACACAGCTATGATTTAATTAAAAAAAAGAAAAGAAAAGAAAAGAATGTGACCTATAGTCACAGCAGCAGAGGCAAAGACAGCCTCATCCAGGCCTTACAGCACAACGTGGTGAAGCAGGTGCCATTGTGATTCCGCACCATCTGGAGCTCAACCTCTTTAATGTCTGCTTAAGACCAAATGACTGTTTATAAAGGCTAAGCAGGGGGAATTACTTTCCTTTTGGTGCTGTGACAAAGCACCACAAAGTTCATGGCTTAAATAACACAAATGCATTCTCTCAAAGTCCAGGAAGTGCTGGTTCCTTTGAAGCCTCAAGAGGAGAATTTATTTGCTAGTCTTTTCCAGCTTCTGAAACTGCCTGCATTCCTTAGCTCAGGGCCTCCTCATCCATCCACAAAGGGAACAGAATAGAATCTTTGCATCTCTCATCTCTCTGACCCTTGCCTGGACCACTGCCTCTGTGTCTCTTACCCTCACTCTCCTGTAGCCCTATTCCCAGACAATCCAAGACAATCTCTTATCACAATTTTCTTAACCTAATCACATATCCAAGGTTCCCTTTGCTGTGAAGGACACATAGGTCACTATGACAGTTTTGAGACAGACTATGTTATTGTCCATTATTTCACTTCCAAGAAACATGTCCTTTCTGATTCACATGTGCAAGTTCCAACTTGCTCAGCTTATCAGCGTTGTTGGGAGGGTGTCATTTGTTTCTTTCCACATGGATTTTATGTTTCTTGGTTTTTTGTATCTCAAAATTTTCATAATGATCCATGTACCATATTCACAGGTTCTCGGGATCAGGATGTGTTCATCTTTGTGTGCGTGTGTGTGAGTGCATGTGCACGCGTGCTTGTAGGTGTGTGTGTCTGTTTGCAGGGAGGGGCATTATTCTTTCTACCACACAGGGACCAACCCAGGTCTGACTCCAAATACTTTGATTCCTAGAGGATATGTCTTGCCCCCTTTTCCAACATACACATATACACGTCTAGAAATAAAATCTCTTGACTCGTCCAAAATGGAATATTTCCTCTTTCCAATAGTATTAGATTCTTTCAGGCAAAATGTCATGGACTGAATTATTGAAATAATTGTCCTTGTGCCCCTCTGAATTGACAGTCTGGCCAGGAAGAAGTTCTGAAAACTGAAAGTACTTGGGAAGGAGCTGGGCCTAACCTTATATAAAGCCCCCTCCCCACCAACACACACATACACACACACACACACACACACACACACACACACACACCACACACATGAACACATCCTAAACTCTGGAGCCTTTGTATATGTTATTTTACATGGCAAAAAAAACTTTGCAGTTAGGATCAAGTTAAGAATTTTGGGATAGGAGATTACAAGTTCAAACAATTAAGTTCAGAAATTCTTCCTAGAATAAGTGCTACATGTCTCATTGCTGAATATCACTATGGCCACCAGATGGCCAAGGGGAGTACTTCGAAGGTGACTGTAGTGATAGTCAGCCATGAGGTTATGTAGGACTTTTTCTAGGAAGAGTTCCCCAATTTAACTGTCCCATCTCATATTTTAGATAATCTTAGAGAACCCTGTTAAAATATAAAAATACTCTGAGGTCCTTAAAAGAGGATGCCTTAGTCCTGGGTCTCCATGATTACAAACACATGTGCATTCCTACTCATATTTATCTGGTGATGGACCAAATTTTTCATTAATACCCTGTGGGTCTCTTCTCAATGTATCTCTGTGAAGTTCAGAAGCAGCATCTGCCACGCCTGGGCTGTTGTTTATGATCCTGACGGAAGGACATCTGTGATCCTTCCAAAGTTAAGGATTTAAAACAAGAGGAGAGGCTGGAGACAAAAGCCTGCCATCTGATAATGTTCCGTCTTCTCAGCTCAACTCCCTTAGACTCGCTGAGAAGTAGCCAGGGCTCACTTGAATATATGCAGAAGGAGCAGTTTTGCCCTCTGCCTAAAAAGGGAGTTATAATATTTATAAGAACATTAGATACATTTCCCAAGACTGTCAGTAATACATTCTTGGACTCTCATAATAACACAGACCTTAAAGGATTAGATTTAGATGAGAACATTTTAGACAATATTAAAGGTAACTTGAGTTACATTTATAATAGTACATGGGGTAATATAATTCTCTGCAGAAGCCAATGTGCCAAGGTTGGTAAGAAACAAATAGTCAGAGGAAGTATAATAAGTACAGTCTATTAAGTTTCTACTTTTCATATTTAGATTGGTTTTTTCAGATATCTGAAATGCTGTAGATAAGTTTTTGTACTTGGCCTACAGTCCACCCTCAGCCAATGTTAAATAATATAATGTGCCTGTGAACAAAAGGTTTATAAGCACTGAAATTCTCAAGTAGGTTTGCCAAAGTTGAAAGGACTTGCCATTTGAGGACTGTGTACAGTGTGGAGGTGACCTGGTTGGGGACTGCAGAGAACAGGTCTGGATGATGCTGGGGGCTGGCAGGGCCTGGGCATGTGGCCCTGGGCAGGTTAGCATGGGAAACACAGCTTCCACTCCTGTTTTCGTTGCTGTGTGAGCAAATTCTGCAGGTGTCTCCGGCCACAGTTCACAGTTCACATTCTTCACAGTTCAAGTTTTACCTTTTCCAGATGATTGTTTTTGACTCCACCAAAGCAATCGTCCTCACCCCACCTCCAGACTCTCATGGTACCATGGGTGTGTGGCTCTCTGTATTCCTTTGCTTGGCCTGCCATGACAAAGTGCCACACTCTGGATTGCTTAAACAACAAATTTTCTCATAGTTCTGAGGCTGGAAGGCAGAGATCAAGGTGTCTGCAGGGCTGGTTTCTTCTGAGGCCTCTCCCTTGGCTGGTAAATAACCACCTTCCCCTAGTGTCTTAAGGGGTCTGTGTCCAAATTCTTCTTCTTCTAAGGAGACCCACCCTAATGACTTCATTTTAACTCAATTACTGCCTTAAAGCCTTTGTCTCAAATACAATCATATTCTGAGGCACTAAGGGTTAGGACTTGAACATATAAAAGTATGTGGGAGGGAGCACAATTCCTCCCACAATGCTCTCATACATGTCCCTCTTTCACCCTTGTCATCCAGTTGCTCATTTACCTGTTATCTCTCTTCTATTAGATGACAAGTGAAGAAGAGAGAAAAGAGGAAAGGAGGGAAAGGAAAAGGAAAGAAGGCAGAAGCCAGATTAAACAGGCACAACATGTGATTCCCAGGTTAAACCATCAGGCAACTGAATGAAAACAAAGACAAATGAAAAATACAATAGAAGATAGTGGACCTGCATGTAACTGAGAAAAAGTCTTCAAATTTATTGGAGCTACTCTACTGGGAAGAGGCATCTGCCAGGGCACATGGCCACTGTCTCAGAGAATGTTCGAGACAAAACCTAAGGGAGCAGGCTTTTGTCTGATTCTGGGTGGTGTGTTTATGTCAGAGCAGACGTGGTCTACTTTGCCTGGAACAGCTACCTTAGGAAGGTGTTCAATAACTAGAAGAATGTTCCTCAAGGTCTCCAGCACTTCTCTGGCTTCTTGTGTTTGTCCTGCTTCTCTCTGGAGGCCCCTGTGCTGCAGGACTTGGTGATGTGCAGTCCTGTCATGTGGGCCTCTCAAAGTCACCCTACTCGGCTGGGCAGTGTTTCAAGGGATCAGGAAGCCATTTTCCATCCCAGGAGCCAGCCTCAAAGTTAGAAAGTTCTGTGGTTTGGTTTGGATTTCACTCATCCCTACAGAGAACTTGTTCTGCCAATCTCTACATACATGTCAGCATAAATAGCAACAGATGTACCTTCAACATGTAAAATCTCCATAAAATATAACAAACTCTGTTTTTCCATTTGGGATGAGTCATTAACCATATGGTTGTGATAGTCTTTCATTTGCAGATCTGAGGCATACATTTTACCTTGCAGGAGACCAACAGCTATTTATTTTTAGGAGGTTTCTTCCTGTCTCTAGAATTGATTCAGCAACGCCCTGGTCTATTTCTGTGGGTCTCTTGAATCAGTGCATGGAAAATGTACGGAATTTTCTTTACGTGAGCAGCATGGTGTGCCTGGACTCTGCCCTTGGAACTGTTCTCAGCCAGAATATTTCAAAACTCACTCTGGTGCTCAGAGTCCTATTCATGTGACTGCTTAGTGGCTGGCCTCTTGCAACAGAACATGCTGATTTCACGAGACTTTGTTTGGTTTCTGATTCTTCAGACAGAGAAATGCAGCATTTGGCAAAGGCTGCAGGCAGGGAATACAGAAGTTGGGTAATTAGTGGATGCCATTTTGCAGAGAAAGTAGGAGGGTCTTTTGTTTGTTTTTTATCTTGTGTGAAAGAGTTATAAGAAAGTGTTTTCCATACTTAGGTCTCTGAAAGTAAACAGCCTTGAGGAATTTTGCTTGCTGTTAAAGTCTATATTTTCTTGGAATTTACATTTTTCTCTCCTGAAAGAAAAGCAAAACTTTTATTGTGAATGATCTTAAAAATACACAAAATAGGAAGTTTAATATTATGTTATAATGAACCCCTGAATACTTATCACCTGGACCCAAGACTTAACATTTTACCGCACTTGCTTCATTTATTCTATACTTTCTTTTTTCTTTTTTTCTTTTTCTAAAATAAAATTTAAAAACTCAGACACGTTATTTCCCTCTTATGCATCTCCAAATAAAGACATTTTCTTACAAATATAATACTCTTATCACAACTAACAAAATTAACTATTCTTTAATATCATCTAATATTAAGTCTGTATTCCTGGATTTTGTCAAACATATCAATTGGTTTGTTCAAACCCAGATCTATTCAATGTCCACATGATGAATTTAGTTTGGTGTTTTTATTTATAAATACTCCTCATGGCTTTATTTGGGTTTTGTCAAAAGCTGGCCTCATGATTAAAAGCTTGAGTATAGGTAATTTATTTAGGAGCTAGTGCTAGAAATCAAAAACAAGAGAATTGGGAAAATGAGACTGGGAAGGGTAAAAGGCTAAGAAAAGGCTGATGCACACTTCCTCAGCGAGGGCAGCTGGGGTTTCTTGGAGGCACCCTGTGCCATGCATCCCACTGCTGTCCCACCAAAGTTGGGACAAGTAAAATTTTTATCAAGTCTCACCCTCCACTGATTATGTTGGGCTGTCTTGCTCATGGCCTGAATGAGCTCCTGTGGTTTCAGAAGAAGACCTGAGACAGACAAGCAGAGAGACCTCAGTGCCCATGACAGAGAACTGAGCAGCTGCTGAGAACTCAGAGGAGGGCCAGCGATGGGGTGGACAAGGGTCAATGGCCCTCCTTTCCTTCTCTCTTTTTTTGTTTAGTGCCATTGACTCATGTCCAGTAAAATGTCCCAATGTTTCCTTTTTGGTAGCCTAACCAGGCTCTTCTCTCTCTCATATTCTCTGCACACTGGAAGTCAGATCTCAAGGCTCAATTTGAGTCCATTTCAATCTGTTTCAGCAAGGGCACTTCAGAGGTGGTGTTATTTCTCCAGATTTTATTTGAATGTTTCAGGGTAGTATGCACCAAGTGGGCCCTTGCTTCAGTTTGGCAGCACCCACAGCAAAAGGTGTCTTAGAGATGATCTAGTCCAGCTTCTTATCTTATAAGAAAGGGAATTAGTGGCCAGAGAGACATCACTGACCTTCTCTTGCCACAAATGCTTCACATTTATCTCATGTTGTTAATGTATTTATTATATTGATAATAACATTTAGTAGTGTCTTCCTTGCCCCAGACATCCCACTGAAACCTTCTCCTCCATTCCATCTTCATCAGTGGCCTCTCCATATAAATCCTATGGCCTCCTCTCAGTTCTTTTGCTATTTGCTGTCTCTGCAGCATTTAATATTAATAACTACACTCTCCTTAAAATACTTGCTTCATTTGTCTTTTCTGGTCTCACTTTTCTAACTCATCTCCAGTCTTTCTGATTAATACCTCTTGATCACATCCATTTGCCTCTAAAATACAAATATTTGCCAAGATTTGAGGGATACCCACTAGACATACTACAATTTAAAGAAAATTCCATATCAAATTAAAAGAAGATTTCAGGAGTCAATATATAATTCCTATACTTGTGAGAATGGCAGATAATTAAGGGAAGTGAGCCTACACAATTTTGTCAGTTCCTGATCATATTTTCACATTTAGGGAGAAGGCAATGGAGGTTTGAATGGCCACAGAAGAGATGGGGACCACATTCCCAGGAGTTTGTTCCCTCCCTCTGGATTGGCAGTGGATAACCAGCGGGTGGAATGTCTCAGAGTTCTCGGGTTCCACCTTGTTTTTTGAATCTTGACAACATAGTCTGGAAGCAATGTTAATACACTTAAAACATGTGACACAATATGCTAGAAAACATTATTTAACACTAGACCAGTAGCAACCAATAATAATTATTGCATTGAGAAAAAATACCAAACCAATAAAATAAAAGACCTAACTGCTATAGGGTTTCAAAATAGCCAGAGTACTTAATAATATTTCCTCTGCATATATATCTAAAATAATTGAAATCAGTATCTCAGGGGATATATGCATGCCCATGTTTATTGCAGCATTATTCACAATAGAAAAGATACAGAAACAATACAAGTATCCAATGAAAGATGGGTGAGTAAAGAATACACATTGGAAGTCAGATCTCAAGGCTCAATTTGAGTCTGTTTCAATCTGTTTCAGGGATTTCAATATGCTTGTATACAAGGTCTGACAATGTAGTTTGTGAACTTGCCACTGTGTGCTTATGTTGGCAGCACTACACAAACAGCTTAGTAAGGTTTCATAACCTTGGTATATAAGAGTCTCACAGCTATGTTTGTGTCTACATTTGGCAGTATCTTGCTGAGTGGCATTCAGCATTGTTATTGCAGGATTTTGTGTGCCATTGTAAGAATGCTGGAGTTTGAATCAGAGCAATGAACAAACATTCAATTTCTTGTTAAACTTGGTAAGAGTGAAGTGAAATCAGGGACATGTTAGTTCAAGTTCATGGAGGTAATGCCATGAAGAAAACAGCAGTGTACAAATGGATTAAACATTTTTCTGAGAAGAAAGAAAGCATCACTGATGTAGAGGTCAGGCAACTAGTAACAAGCAAAACTGATGAAAACTTTGCAAAAATTCATCATACTTTGTGTCAAAATCATCAGCTGACTGTTCGCAGCATAGAAGACCAGTAAACATCAATAGAGAAACAGGAAAATCATAACTGAAAATCTTGGTATGAGAAAGGTGTGTGCAAAAAATGTCCAAGAGAGCTCACTGAAGAACCAAAGCAAAGGAGGTCTTGCCAAGACCATTTGGAGAGGTAAGATGATGTTTTGGGACATGTTATCACTGGTGATGAAAACTGGGTATATCAACATGATCCTGAAACAAAGTGTCAAAGTAGAAGTCAGCCAATTCTCCATGACCAAAAAAGTTGTTAGGCCAAATCAAGAGGCAAAATAATATTGCTAACCTTTTTTTGATATGAGAAGGATTGTTGTTTATGAAATTTGTACCAACTGGACAAAAAGTTAATGAAGTTTACTATTTGAAAGTGCTGAAAAGGCAGCTTGGAAAAGTTAGACAAAAATGACCTGAACTTTTTACCAACAACTCACAGCTCTTGCATCACAACAATGCACCAATTCACATGGCACTGAGAGGGAGTTTTTAGCTAGTAATCAAATAACTTTATGGGAACACCCTCCCTACTCAACTGGTATGGGCCCCAGTGACTTTTTTCTTTGGCAAAATATAAAAGAAATTGTGAAAGGAAGACATTTTTGATGATATTCAGGACATCAAGGGAAATCTAATGACAGCTCTGATGACCATTGCAGAAAAAGAGTCCTAAAATTGCTTTGAAGGGTGGCCTAGGTGCTAGGCTGGTGCATAGCTTCCCCAAGAGAGTACTTTGAATGTGACAGTTGTGACATTCAGCAATATTTTTCTATGATGAGTTTGCAAACTTCATTTTCATACCTCCTATACAGGACCAGAGTGGAGTGAACACTCATTCTGCATATGGTAGCCACCATCTGCTTGCCAGCTGTGGCAACTATGCATGACAACCACATAGGGAGAAGGAGAAACAAGAGCAGCAGTATTACAGGCTCACAGTGCACCTGCCCCTCCTCTGCCTGGTCAGTCTTCCAGAGCAGGACTCATGCACACCTTCCAGGTACCTCTCCCTCTCTTCACTGAGCTCTTCAGGAGTTCCCTACAGAGAAGAACAAGTATATTGCAAAGCTACCTGTCTTGAGCTGAGAGAAGAGGGTCTCTATGAGAAAAAAAACAGCAAAAAACTCTGGCAACATGAAAAAACAGTCTATTTTGACACCCTCAACAGATCTCACTGGTTCTCCGACAATGGACTCTAATCAAAAGGAAATTGCTGAAATGTCAGACATGAAATTTAGACTACGGATAACAAGGTCAAAGGGATTGATGAGAAAGCTGAAAAGCAGCGCAAAGAAAATAAAACAATAATTGAGCACATAAATGAAAATTTACTAAAGGGATAGATAGTATAAGAAAACACATAACAGAACCTCTAGAAATGAAAGAGTCATTTAGGGAATTTCAAAACACAGTGGAAAGTTTTAACACAAGACTAGAGTAAGCAGAATTAAGAACTTAAGAGCCTGAAGAAAAGGATTTCAAATTAACCTAGTCAGTCAAAAATGAAGGGAAAAAATCAAGAAGAATGAATAATGTGTCCAAGAAATATGGGACTCTATAAAGTGTGAATATAAAAATTACAGGTATCCCTGAAGGAGAAGAAGAGAAAACAAAAGGCATGTCGAACCCATTTGAGGGAATAAATCAGGAAAACTTCCCTAGTATCACTAGAGATTTAGATATCCAGACATAAGAAGATCATTGAACACCTGGAAGACTCATGACAAATAGGACATCACCAAGGTACATAGTTACCAGTCTGGCCACAAAATGGAGAAGAAAAATACTACAAGCTGTGAGATGAAAGCATTAAGTAACTTGCAAAGGAAAACCTGTCAGACTGACAGCAGACTTCTCAGAAGAAAGGTAGGAGGGATTGGGGTTCCATTTTCGGGGGGAGGGGTTGTTTGTTTTTTTGTTTGTTTGTTGAGATGGAGTCTCACTCTGTCACCTAGGCTAGAATGGCATAGCAACAACTCACAGCAACCTCAAATGCCTGGGTTCAAAAGATCCTCCAGTCTCAGCCTCCTGAGTAGCTGGGACTACATGCACCCATGAAAACAACTGGCTAGTTTTTTCTCTTTTTAGTAGAGATGGGAGTCTTGCTCTTGCTCAGGCTGATCTCAAACTACTGAGCTCAAGCAATCCACCTGCCTCAGCCTCCCAAAGTGCTGGAATCATAGTGTGAGCCACTGCATGTCACCCATTTTTTAGTTTTCTTAAATAGGACAATGGCCAGCCAAGAATTGTGTATACTGCAAAGCTAAGTTTCATAAATGAAGGAGAAAATAACTTTTTCAAGGATGAGCTTGTGAACTTCGTTTTCAGATCTCCTACGATGACAGCTCTGATGGCCATTCCAGGAAAAGAGTCCCAAAATTGCTTTGAAGGGTGCACTAGGTGCTGGCATTGGTACATAGCTTCCCAAGGTGAGTGGTTCCAAGGTGACCCTCGTGAAACTCAGCAATGAAGTATGTAGCACTTACTCAAAGATGTTTGTGAACTTAATTGTCTGAACTCATATGTCCAAACTCACCAAATTGTGTATATTAATGATGTGTAGTTTTTGGAAAGCCAATGACATCACAATAAAGTTGAGGAAAATAAAGAATATCCAAAATTTCTAGTGAGAAACAGAAACCCACAAGACCCCTTCTTACTCTTCCCTGTAAGAGCTGGTCCCCAAGAAAGAGATTTCCATTTATCTATCCAATCTATGGACAAGGTTGTCCAGGATCCTAGCTCTTTCTCTAACTTCTCTGGGAAAATGAAGTGAATAAAGTGATATTATAATCTACAGCATCCAGTCCTCCATATTAAACATATGGAAAGAGAGTTAAGAAGATTTAGTTCTCTCTATATTGATCATAATTCAGAAATATAAAATCCTATCCCATTTGAAAGGTGAGAATTCACAATAAAAATAGAAGCTTAAGACCTAGAAAAAACATGCAATGAAAAGGGAGAAAATTAAAGTAACATGTAAAAGGAAAATCAGAGAGATTAAAAAACATAATTTAAAGTAAGTTTTATTCAAGAACACATAATGAAAAAATGTAACTCTATCATACTCCTAAGTAAAGGATAAATGAACAATTACATAAAAAATGAGAGAAGATAAAATAACAAGAGGACTGCTATAGGCAAGTAAACACAAAGGAGAAAAATACTATTATAAAATGTAAAACTAGAGGAGAAGAATTGAAGCACGGAACTGAAGCTAAAAAGTTTAATTCATAGAGAACTATCCTGAAAAAAAATCACTCAGAATGAAGAGAGGAAGACAAAGAAAAGGAAACAATCAGAGCAAACATAATAGCTATGGAATTCAAACAATGAGGATTTAGCATACATTTTGCATGCCTGCAGAAGTCAGAAAAATAAACAAAAGCACAATAAGGGGAACATACAGGTGGCAAAGTCTCACTACAGCAAGCCAGATGAAAAGATTTGTCAAACCCCAAAGTCTCTCTGAGCAAAAGTTCCGAACTTCAGGGACGATAAGAAAAATAGTCCTTCAAATCAGTATAGCACTGCTTATGACTGCAGTCAGATTACCTGGGTTCAAGTTTCATGGCTCAGATTTTAAGCAGGTAATATCTAATTTATAAGATTTTCATCAGAATAAAATGCAAAAACTCTTGCAAAGGTACTTAGCCTGTGGCCTGACACACAATAAGTACTTGGTAAATGCCATCTGTTATTAAAAACATCCAGCCAGAGAAAATATGTAACCAACAATGGAAATCATCAAGCTAGTCCAGAATTCACATTAGCAGTGTTAGAGAATTTTAAGAAAGAAAGCCTGTGGCCAAGGATTCCACAAGCAGTCAAGTTGTTATTCTTGTAAAGGCAGAAGAAAGGCATACTCAAAAGAGCAAGAATTTGGGAAGTATATCAGCAATAAACAATTCGTGGAAAAAGTCATTTGCAGTATTCCAGCAATGGAAGAGATGAATCATATACAATAAGGAAGTTAGGCCTGACACAGTGACTCACTCTGTGATCCTAGCACTCGGCAAGTCTGAGGCAGGAGGATTCCTTGAGCTCAGGAGTTTCAGACCAGCCTGAGCAGGAGTGAGAGTCTGTCTCTGCTAAAACTAGAAAATTTAGCCTAGCGTGGTGGCTGATGCCTGTAGTTCCAGCTACTCAGGAGGCTGAGGCAGGAGGATCTTTTGAACTTCCTGGAGTTTGAGGTTGCTGTGAGCTATGCTGACACCATGGCACTCTAGCCTGGGCAACAGACTAAGACTGTGTCTCAACAACAATAAAAAGAATAAAGAACTTAAGTCATTTGTTCTTAACACTTAGAAGATTCTGAGAAAGTCATGAACCTTTTCAGAAAGAAATATACATACTCCAGGGAACTGAAAATGTACATACTATTTGGGGTTATTTGGAAATTTATGGAAATCAATCCCTGGCCTCCTATGGAATTCCTAGGTTATGAACCCTATTTTAAACATTAATCTAAGTTTAAATAACTATGATAATTGTGATTATAAAATAAATATTAAATAAAAAATAATAATTTAAAAACAATAGATATGAACAAAGACTTTAAGCAAGAAAAGTCTTCTCACATTTCTTCTCATTGAGAAGTGAGGGGATGATGGGTTAATGGGTGGAGAGCCAGGAAAGATTCACATAGTGTGTACATGCATACATTCTCTCATGCTTTTTATGGAATAAATGAAAAGATATGACAATGTTTGATAGGGGTAAGCAAGTACATAAAGATATAAAAGCAACTTTTGGAAAAACTGATGACAAGGAATATACATTTAAATAGTGAGAATGAATTGAATAAATACAGACTATCATAGATAAAGTAATCAAACACGGCAAAATTTTAATGAGTGTGCTTGCACAGTGAGTACATAGTTGATCATTGTACTATTCTCTCATCTTTCTTACATCAAAATTTTTTCACAACAAAACCATGTGTGACATGGATGGAGCTGGAAAATATTCTTCTTAGTAAAGTATCTCAGGAATGGAAAAAAAAAAATCTAATGTACTTTGTACTACTGTGAAACCAATTTATAATCACTCACACTTGCATATGAAAAATGAAACACAACTATAGCCTAGGATGAAGAAGGGAAGGGGAGAGAGATGGGAGGGGAGGGCGGTGGGTCGATAGAGGGAGGGTGAGTAGGGGGACCACACCTGTGGAGCACATTGCAAGTACAAATTGGATCTATCATGTGTAGAACACAAATGTCTTAATGCTGTAATTGGGTAAATGAGGCGAAGCCTATGTTGATTAGTAGGATGTCAGCACTCCAATTTGTACAAATAATCAACATATCAAATTCCATAATGGCATAAATGTATTTATGACTATGCACAAATGACTTAATAAAATAAATAAATAAATAAATAAATACTTTTCAAGACAAAAAAAAAAAATGTGATGAGAAAAATAAGAAAAGCCTTAGTAAACAGCTGAAGAAGAATAAAGCCAATCATCAAAGCTATTCTAGAATTGCTAATAAAATTGGAAAACAAATCTCAAATTCATTCAGCCAGGTAATGTAACTGTCTCCATCACAAAATTCAAATACTCTTTAAAATGATATAAAACATAAATACTTAGGTACATCACATTTATAATGTGGTGGGACCCACTCAGAAATTGTAAGATATAGGGTTAAGCAGGAAACTGGCCCATAATAGAGAGAAAATACTCAATTTAAAAAACAGATTTAATAATAATAGAGTTGATGAAATTATCAGAAAAGGATTTTAAAAACAAGACGTACATTTTAGAAATCAAAAAATGCAGCACATTAAAGGAAATTTTTGCTGGAATGAAATTTATAGCAGATTAGACACAACATAATATCAGATTGATGAATTTGAAACCACAGCAGTGAAAATTGTACAAAATAAAATGCAGAGGGAAAATGACTGTAAAATTTGAATAATGACTCAGTGACCAGTGGGACAGTATCAAGTAGCATAATATGCATGCAATTGAAATCCCAGAAGAAGAGGAATGAGAAAAGGATAGAAAATATGTTTGAAGAAATAATGATGAATCCAGAGCATGATGAACACTACAGATCATATATTTAAAGGAGATCAAATGTTTTACTTCTTGTATTAGTTACACAGGATGATTTTTGCTTTCCCCATCTCCCTTTAACATTGTATGAAGATCCTGGCCAGTGCAATAAGGGAAGTTAAAGTGGAACAGTCTGAAGTTATTTGAGATATATCCCATCAGTGAGATTGCTGGTCTATGTGGTACACATATACATATTTTGAATGAGTGTTAACAGATTATTCCCCAGAATAATTAATCTGCATTAATCTATGCTACTCTGTGCAGTGGTGGAAGCTTTTTGTATTACTATACACCTGACGACACCTGGCATTGTCTGGCTTTCCACTTTGTCCCAATGTGAAGGGCATGATATACGGAGGTGTCCAACCCATGGCCCAAGGGCTGCATATGGCCCAGGATGGCTATGAACACAGCCCAACACAAAATCATAAACTTACTTAAAATATTATGACTTTTTTAGTGATATTTTGGCAGAACTCCATTGCACGATTCTCAAGCTTGAACTTTATAGACAACAACATTGCATTGTAGTGTTACATAAAATAAACATACCCGTGCTCTCACTATTTAGACCACCACATGGCTTCAGTTTCTGGCTATGAGCAGCTTCCAGCATGTTATCTTCCAAGCACAGACAGTCGAATTGATACCACCAGATGTTACATGTGTTCACGGTAACTTGGTGAGGCAGCGATTATCAATAATATTTTAACCTACCATGGCAATGTTAGGTGTTTAATGTTATTTAGAAGTTAGGTAAGCATTCTTACCGGAACTTCCACACCTCAGTGGTGCCTCACACATCACCTGCAGTGCTTTACAATCAGCCTCCGCCTCACCCTGCATCAACAGCTGGGAAATAGAAAGGCCCAAACCTTGCTTTCTATTTTCCTTTCAACTAATTTTCATAATAAAAGTAATAATTATGATATCATATTATTTATTACATTTAATAATTATATTATTATATATTATATAAATATCATAATATATTGCAATTCTTATATTATACATGATATATTGTATTACATATAATTATTATATTACATTATTTATTACAATGCCTCAAAAGAAAACAGAACCCTCCAAAAGAACAACTATGGATGAAGGAAAAGTTCAATGAAAAATAAACAGATGACTACTTGTGTGTCAAGGCAAATAGTAATGCTTCATTCATAGGGAATTTGTGCAAGTTTTCAAAGACTATAATTTGAAAAGGCACTAAATGCAAAACATGCTGCCAAATTTGATACATAGGAAAGATTCTGTCTAAGGATAAAATAGCAGAACTGGAAAAAAGTCTGTCTTCTTAACAAAAAAACTTTTTATTTTTATTTATTTTTTTTTTCTTTTCTTTTTTCTTTTTCTTTCTTTCTTTCTTTTTTTTTTTTTTTTTTTGAGACAGAGTGTCACTTTGTTGCCTGGGTAGAGTCCTGTGGCATCCCAGCTCACAGCAACCTCAAACTCTTGGGCTTAAGAGATTCTCTTGCCTCAGTCTCCTAAGTAGCTGGGACTACAGGTGCTGCCACAATGCTCAGCTATTAAAAAAAAAAAAAACTTTTCAAAAGTTCAGACTTGTCCAGATTCCATTCTAAAAGCTAGTTATGTGGTAGCATATTTAATAGCAAAACAAATCAGAGCCATTTACTGATGGTGAGTTTAATAAGCAACATATGTAAAGTATGGCAGATATAATTTACCCTGAAAAAAAGGGGGACGTTTCTAAAATCAGTTTGTCTCACCACAGGATAGCCAGGTGACTTGAAAGAATTAGAAAATCTAGCAAAAGAAAGCTTGGAGAGTAAAGCTGCTAATTCTAAATTTTATGATTTGGCAATGGATCACAGCATTGATACTACAAATATGGCTCAACTTCCCTTTTTGATTAAAGGTATTGTTGATAACTATAATGTCACTGAAGAAATGGCTTCTTTAGTGCCATTGAAAGACACAACTAAATCAAGAGAGTTATACAAAGCAATAAAAATATGTTAAAATAATTTTCTTTGTCCCTTGTCAAAATATCTGATGTAGTTACTGATAGTGCCCTGGCAATGGTGGGTAAAAGAGAGGGACTTATAAAATTAATGGAAAACGATGTAATTGCCACCCCAATACTCACATTTGATGAAATATCATGCATAGTACATCAAGAAAATTTATGTGCAAAATATTTACAAGTGGATAATGCATGCAAATCATCCTCAAGACTGTACATTTCTGGCTAAGTTAGGGCCAAATGTTAAAAAGATTTTAAGGTTTGCAACGTGTTATCAAGTCGCTATGGTAAAACGAAATCTGTGCCAGAACTTGGTGACAAAAACTGACCGAGAGATTTAGCATTTTTAGTGAATTTAACCACTCATTTAAATGAATTAACATGCATCTTCAAGGTGAAAACCAACAACTTATCCATATAATGTTTCAAACCATGACAGGGTTCCCAATGAAACTGAAATTATGGCAAACTCAAATTAAGACAAACACTATTATGCATTTCCACATGTTGGCTAGACACGGTCCTGTGTACAGTGAAAAATATGCAGCCTTGCTTTTTTATTTGATATAATTTGAAAACAGATTTTAATATCTCTGGGAAAATAATACTTTGGTGCACTTGCAACTCCATTTTCAATTGACATAAATGTTACCTGCCAATGTTCAAATGAAATGGATGGAGCTGAAATCTGACATTCAACTTAAAGAAGAATTTCATCATGTCTCTTTTTTTCTTTATTTTTTACTTCTATTTTTTATTTTTTTAATTCAGATTAATATGAAGGTACAAATGATTAGGCTGCACTGTTTTTTTCTAATGTGAAGTTGAAGTTCTAGTTGAGCCCTTTATCTAGGGGTTGTGCTGCCCGTTAGGTGAGAGCTTAGGGTTTTTAGGTCCTATCTTCCCAGATATATCTCTTGCTTCACAATCACATCTTATTCATGTCATTGCTTTTTGGCAGCACCTACATTTGCAAGCAACTATTTTGAAGAATGAAGCACGTTAACAGTAAAATTAGAACCAAAATATCTGAAGAGCACTTGAGAGCTCATGGAGAATTGTCACTACTTCCATCAAACCAGATATTGTTGCATTAATTTCTCAAATACAATGTCAAATATCCCATCAGTTTTATGATACCCACTTGTCTTTTACTTTTATAATAAAAACTATCAAAACGCCAAAGATGTTTTGTTACTTAGATATGTACATTTTCTGTGTTAGTGATCATAAACTTGGCACTTGCTTATGGATTTTAATAGACTCTCTGAATGGGCTGCTCCTAATTAGGACTATTATGTGAGGACTCTTTTGATTACCTGTGGTAGCAGATATCACAAAAATTATGCACAGACCTTTCTTTTTTGCTCATTAGCTTTCGTTAGTGTTTGTGTGTTTAATGCATGACCCAAGAAAACTCTTCTTCTTTGAACAAAGCCCAGAGAAGCCAAAAGATTGGACACCCCAGTATGTCATTGCTGTTTTGATTTGCAGTTGTCCAAATACACTACATTTGAGCAAATCTTCTTTTGCTTTGTGGCTTTTTAAGGTTTCTTTTCCAGAAATTTCCTAGTGAAATCCTTTAACCCTTTCTTTATTATATTCTTTTTCCTGAAGACTTTTCAAGATCTCTTTTCTTGATATTCAAAAACTATCCGTGGTTGTTTTTGAAACTGCAAATGTCTTTCATTACCTATTAATTTTATCCATGGTTTTCTTTGTTGAGCAATAACTTTAGTTTCACTGGAATAAGTTATACCACTTTTTTTCCACTTTGTTATTTGTACTATTAGGATTTCAAGATATTCTTTCTCACCATTGGGTCATATAATTATTCCCCTATATTTTCTTCTATTAATTTTAGGGTGTTCTGTTCATCCTTAGGTCATTAAGCCATGTGTATGTTTGTTTATGGTGTTAGGTGAATGTTGACTTTTTCTTTCTTTCTTTTTTTTAAAACTTTATTCAAATTAATTTGAGGGTACAATATTTAGGTTACATTGTTCTCACTTTGCTATTCTTTTTTAAATTTATGTAACTTTATTATTCTATGTGCTTTTAAGCATACTCTTAGCATTTGTTAGCATTCCTAAACAAATGTAGCTGGAATTTATTTGAGATTGCATTGAATTTATATAATAGCTATATAAATTATATACATGTAAAATTTGGGGAAGAATTGACTAAGTACTAAGAATGACTTTTGTACTAAGTCATTTCATTTAAAAGCATATAATGACTATATTTATTCAGATCTTTTAAAATCTAAATTCTTTTATGAATTTTGAAGTTTTCTTCATAGAGTTCTTATGCATTTGCTGCTATTCTTGTGTTCATTATAGTTTGGGTGGAGTTTTTGTTTGTTTTGCTATTAAGAAAAATAATTTGGGGTTTTGGGTTTTTTGCTTATTACCAATGCAGAAAAAATACTACTGATTTTTAGAAATTGATCTAAAATCAGTCAATTTGTTAGTTGTAAAGTCTATAGTTTTTTGTTTTGTTTTGTTTTGTTTTTAATAAAGAGAGGGAGTCTTAGCACTTACAAATAATATCTGCTTTGTCTTTTTTTTTCTAGTTGTTTTTCCCTCTGATTATTTTTAATTTCTTTAGAACATTGGTGAGGACCTAAGGTGGAAACAATATATAATCTATTCTGGACCTGTGTAGTTAAGAAACAGATATATCTTCTCTACTGTTTTCTTTTTTTCATCTGCTGGCAAAGGGTTCTAAGGCATGGGAGGGTCAGGGCATGGTGACGACACAGAAGAATCCTTGATCCCTGAACCACTGAGCAGCATGCGACCTGGGGAAAACCAGCCAGGATTTTTTGTTTTTCTGGTGTTAAGCCATTGCATTTTTAGAAGTTATCTACTTTAGCAGTTAGTGTTACCATAACTAGTACAAAAAAAACCCCCAAACCCCCCAAAACTTTAAAAGTGGATATTTGTATTTATCCTGAGCAAGAGAGCTCAACATTATAGAAATAAAAATTCCAGCACTATCCCAATCATCAATCCCAAAGGTAAATCAATGGAAAATAACAATGATCATAACTTTTATCTGTGAGTAAATATTTGAGAACAAAGATAAGAAAAACTACAAATAGAGGAGATTGTTAAGAATTTCTCCTATAATAGATTGTGAAATAGGTTAACACCATATATTTCTTTAAAATGTTAAGGCTGGTGAAGGAATAGAGAGATGGATTAACCTAACAATGTGTATAGTACCAAAATATAAAATCCCCAAAGGGGATATTTTTATATAAAATCCCCCAAAGGAGATTTTAACTCAATAAGGGCAATATAGATTAAAGTAAACTGAGCACTTACTTTATATTTTACAATAAATAAATCCCAGATGGATTTTGGACTTACAATTTTACTTTCATTTATTCAATGAGTATTTTGTTGAATACTTACTGCATGCCAAGCGCTGTACCAATTCCTAGAGAAACAACAGTTAGCATAAAGATACACACGCCCACCTTCATGAAGCTTGCCTTCTAGAAGGGGGAAGAGAGACAAGAAACAAATGAGTGAAACATGTGGTAGGTTGGATAGTGACAAATGCTATGGAGGAAAATAAAGCCAAGAGTAGAGTGTTTCCCCTACAAGTGTGCGTGGGACGCCATTTAAATGGGAAAGGTGATGTTTGAGTAAAGACCTGAAGAAAGTGAGGGAAGAACGTTGTGCTCCCACACAAATAACAAAATCATAAAGCCAACACAAGGTAACTTGGGTGGCTATTTATGAAACCTTGGAATGGGAAAAAATTTCAAAGTATGATACCAAAGCTGGAAAGAAAAACTGGACAAAATTTCCAACAAAGCATAAACATTTCGCCAAACTTCAAAGGCAAATGACAATCTGGGTGAAGACAGGAACATATTGTCACACTAAAGGGTTTTAGATATAGTGTGGCCATATATAATTTATTTTTCCAATCAAATTACTTTGGAGAGTAAAAGGAAGTACGATTTGTTCTTATGCAGAAAGAAAGGGTGTAAAGTAGAACTTTCCCAAACAAACTAAACTGAGTCCTTATAAATGGATGGAGTCCTTATAAAAGGGGGATATCTCAAAAGAAAAGCGCACTTCATAGGTGACTAAATGCAAGGGACTGTACACAAGCAAAGGTATTATAGACTTCACTAATAACAAAAGGAAAATAAATTAAAATAACCATGGACATCCTATTTTCTACTCATCCATGTTAAAGATAAAAATGGTGGTAATGCCTCAGATGTTGAGGCTATGCTGGTAGAAGTTCAAAATTATGTTAAGGGGAATTGGGAAAAAAATGCATTAACATTTAAAATGTCCATATTCTTTAACCCTGCACTTCCGAGTACCATAATAAAGTCTAAGAAGATAACCAGAGAAGTGAACACAACTGTATATAGCAGTATCAGGGCATCCAAAGTCGGGCATTTAGCAATGGCAGAATAATTGGAAACACTTTAACTGCTCATCAGTAAGAATGCTATATTTTATTATAGAGTCATATTAATTAGAATGACAATTGATATAAAAAACAAAACCAACAATGTCCACATGATAAACATTTACTTCTCACATTTTGTCCCAAATGAACTGTCTCTATTCTCTTTCATCTATGCTTGAAAAGTAGCAGGCAACAATTTTGCTGAGTGTTTTGTCAATACAGAATGAGGCCCTCAGCCTTCGAGCTGGCTTCTTTCTTTGTCTCCTGCTGTTCCGTCACTAAGCTAAAGGACACATATGTGGTCGATTTGGCTATGGAAGCACCTTACCTCAAAGTGCCAATTTTTTTACAAGTTAAGGTAATGGTAGAGGCTGTTGTAAACAAAACTAAAAATGTGTAATGGGTCAAAAATGACAAAAATGTGCTCTCACCCATATAGGGTCTGACACAAGTGTATTCAAATGGTGGGCAACTCTCCTCCAAGTGGTATTTCAAGGGTCCATGATCCTTTTCGATGTATGGCTCCTTAATCTCCAGGGCTTCATGGTCATGAGCAGAAAAAAAAAGAGAAGGAAGAGGTGCACCCACTTCTTCCATATCTTTTTTTTTGTTTGTTTCTTTTTATTTTTTTAACAGTCTCACTCTGTTGCCCAGGGTAAAGTGTCGTGGCCTCAGCTTAGCTAACACCAGCCTCAAACTCCTGTGTTCAAGCAAGCAATCCTTCTACCCCAGCCTCCTGAGTAGCAGAGATTACAGGCATCCGTCAAAACACCCAGATAATTTATTCTATTTTTGGTAAAGATAGGGTCTCACTCTTGCTCAGGCTGGTCTCAAACACCTGAGCTCTAGGTATTCGTCCTCCTCTGGGTTCCCAGAGTGCTGGGATTACAAGCATGAGCTGCCACACCCGGCCTTACACATTGTAACACAAAAGTGACATGCATAGTTTTAAAGTTTATGCATAGCTTCAGCTCACCATTCATTGGCTGAAATTCAGTCACAAAGTCAGAACTAAGTTTTTTACCAGGAAGTCTCGGAAATGTAATCTAGCTGAGTTCCCAGGAAAAGGAAAAAATGTGTTTGGTGATCCATAGATTAGTCAGGGTAGGCTTACTAATGCAGCAGTAACAACTCCAAACATCTCAGTGGCTTAACTGACAAACACATATTTCCTTCCCGCACAAGTCTGGAGGACACTGCAGGCAGCTGTCCTCCACACAGTGACTCAGCAATCCAAGCTGAGTCACTTTTGCATGATCATCTCAACACAAGGCCCTCCTGTGATTACTACAGCAGGGAAGAGGGGACTGGGGATTGACAAGTGCTCCTTCCCCTCTTCAGCCCGGAGCCAGTATGTGTCGCTGGTGCTAGCTAGCCAGTCTGTCCTGTTACTAATAACATAATGACATGGCTGTGCTATATCTCTATATGTCCCTGCACACGTATATTGTCATGGTTGGCCTGGAAATATTTATGTGAAAATCCACAGCACGTGAAGTAACAGAAACAGCATGATAGCACTTTTTAAAAACTATGTGCCTGTAACCTAGGTGAAGGCCTAAGCAACTTACTCTTTGAAATCCAAATTAAATTCACTGTAACTCCATTTCACATTCTCTGCCTTTCTCCTGTTTTGCCCAGGGGCTCACTTCCTGAGATCTAGACCTAAGGGAAGAGGAGAGGGACTTACCTTTTCCTTCAGTGCTTCTGGCTGTGAGCTCCCTGCTGCTGAGGGAGGTCAGTGAGTGGGTAGTAACCCTTCTCTTTGCTCGTGCAGATTAATATCCCAGTGCTTCACCCCAGAGTGGGCAGTGGGACAGAACTTCTTCCTTGATATTCTCTAGAAACACCTTTGATGTCCTCTAGAAACACCTTGATGTCCTCTAGAAACACCTTTGGGAAAATAGCAAGAAGAATGACCTTTCTGCTCCAACAGAAGTCCAAATGAGTGTTAGATTTCTCTAAAATGTCTCAAAATGTCCTTCTTTCATTTTTACAACTTCAGCCCCAATCTCTGATATCAGCAGTTTAATCATCTCTTTGATCTGATTGTCTCTTGTCAACCGTGACTTCAGCGTCACTGCCCAACTTAGAGCAAGAAATCAAGACATTTTCCTAACTATGTTGCATTTATTTATATAGTTGGATTCAGGGAGGAAGATCGGATTTCTTAAGATAATATTAAGTTATTAAGATAATATTAAATATATATAAGTATATTTCATAATAAGCAAAATTTCTATAGTAAGAAAAGGTAAAATAAATAAATACTGTTAAAAAGTACATTTCTCACCAATCCTTTTCAAATGCCAGAAATTTTGTTAACTCCACATCATCTTTCCATCTGGGAATTGGTCTCCCCAGTGACTGAATTATATTAAACTCACAGGTATTACTGAGATCACTGCACATTCCTCAGACTGGCGCTCAGTGGGGATGTGTGCACGCACACAGGAGAAAGGTAAGGTTAGCATCCCCTTTTGTTTTGCTCTGTTGTACTACCCTTTAGGCCAGATCACATGGCACTAGGAACTCTATTCCCTGGAGAAACCATCTCCTGAATTTAAAGTCAGTGCAGAGAAGAGGGCAAAGGTCACAAGAAGCAGAGCTGAAATTTTTAATAGGAAATGCCTCTTGTAACCTACAGGGAGAAAGCGAGAGAGGACTGTGTATCTTAAGGTTGTTTGCAAATCAAGCCCATTTTCCCTTCTAGTTCTATATCATAATTACTTATTTCTGAGGAAAAGAAATCCTAGAGTGTTTCTGATAGAGTTTTACTTAAAAGATAATTGCCTTCTTTTAGCTCAGGCAAGTGAATTCGTGTTTGCGAGCTCTAAGATGGGGTAAAATAGGAGTGCCACGAATTTGTTCATTCAAAGAATATGTATTACTGTAAGAGGGACTTTACCCAACAAATGCAATCAGTGTAACCTGGTTTCTTGTACCCTCAATGAATCCCCAATAATTAAAAAAAAAAAAAAAAAAAAAAAAGAATATGTATTGAACAGTTGCTCTGTTCAGAAGTCTGGCATTTCAATTAGTAAATAGTGGGTCATGGATTTTAACCAATATCCCTGTGGGATGGATGCATTCAGGAGGCTGGCCAAAAAAAAAATCCCTATACAAATAAAAATTTGTAATTACTAAACATTTAATAGGTATTAAGCAATGAACACATGGAAGATGTCAAGTAATGGTGTAATGGTGGGGGCCTTTTCCCCGCCTAAAGCAAGACATCCAAGAGCATTAAATATATGATCCCACCGCTATCCTCCATCATCTCTGTCCCTGCCATCTGATGACTGATTTGTGAGACTATAATTCAAGAATTTGTGTGTAAGGAGGGTGCGCAGATGTTTATAGCCCCATATGTCAGCGCTTCTCCTCTGACTTTTCCATAGCACGCTCACTGAATTCGCCCTGCGCATATCAGCCTTCCGGGTTCCTTGGGTTCTCAAGGAAAGGTGCTGCTGATTACTCACCGTGCAGTCAAAGAAACAGTCAGCTGGATGCTCCTGATGCTGAGTAGCCGTCTACTTCATAAGTAGACAAAGAAGGGTTTAGAACAACCTGCCTGATCTCGTCAGGATGCCACCCCAGAGCTCAGTGGCTCATGACAACAAACATTTATTTTTCATTCATGCAAGTGCTTCTGTGGGTTTGGGTAGCTCTCCAAGACAGCTATTCTCCATGCAGTGACTCAGTGATCCAGGCTGCTTTGATCCTTTTGGTCTGCCATCTCAGCACTAGTCCTCCATGATCACCACAGCAGGGAGGCAAGTGCTTGGAGAATTCTGCCTACATTTCTATGCTTTGGCTCAGAAGTGATGCATGTCACTTCCAATTGCAGTCCATTGACCAGAACGAACCATACACGTCAGTCTAATGAGGGTGAAGAAGTGTAGGTACACCCATAAAATATTTTGGAGCATTATTATCTCTGATCTTTATTTGACTTTCCTTTATTTTTCCCAAAGGGAAATTTAACTGGGTTGGCATAGGTGCATTCAGTATGGAGCACTTGTATTGGGCAGAATTCCTGCTGGCATGTCTGAGGTGGCCAAGTTTTCTGTGCTGGATGCATATACAGTTGCCTTGCACTCAACCTGTATTCTTGGTTTCACCTTTCCAAAAGAATATATCTCAGCAACTCAGCAACTAAAATTAAAAAAAAAAAAAAAAACAGTTGAAGCTTTTTTGCTTTAAAAGAAAAAGCAACTGAGGTTTTATAGATTTTCCCTGTAGTAGATCCATCATACACAGTCTGGCACCATGACCAAAGGTCCCTGGCCCAGGTCTTTGCCATAAAGGAATGTCCAATATAGGAATGTCAGCTCCTCACCAAACAATTATTGAAGCACTGCCTTGTGCAGACTAGAATATAACGACAGAGTTTCTACCTTCAAACACTTCTTGGTCCAGTAGGAAAGGTAGATAAAAATTATTCTAGCACCTCACATGATAAGGAATATGTAGTATGCCAAAGGAGTGTAGGGAAGGGTAAACTAATTCAGAGGACGAAATCCAGGAAAGCTTCCAAGAGGTGGTGATGTTTGAGCTGAGAAATCAGGGAAGTCTGAAGTGCAGTGAAAAGATGCTGAAAGTAGCTCCTCAGTCTTGCTGGAGGGAACCTAGGGGTGGGGTGTGGGAATAGGGTTGGAGGAGATAGAGCCCTATGATGGAGGTCCCTCTAGCATTTCCCAAGCCAAACATTTCTGTACCAATTTTCAATTTGACCTCAGAATGTGGAAAGGAGAATCTATTCAGGAACTGTGGGCTCCCTTTTCCCCAAAGGTCGGAATCTCCTTAACATAGCCTTGAGATCGGAACCCCGAGGAACAGCGAAAAGCTGCGTTTGCTTCCTCTGGTCTGGAGCCAGCTGGCTAAGTGTGAGCAGATAAGATCAATGCAGTGTGCCCCACGTGGGTCACATGGACACTGCCTAGCCCCTTCCATTCAGGTCCCCAACTCTCCTGGGGCTCAGGAAGCTCTGCCCAGGCAGGGGAGCGTGGGAGCAAGCCACCTCCCCGGCTTGTCACCTCTACCTTTTCCTAGACTTTGTGACCCAGGTCCTTTCCAAGTCTCCCCAGCTTGGGCTTTCTGGACTTGGCAAGGAGATGAAATTAAATCCATGGCAGATGTGCTCAGGGTCAAGGGGCTTTCCTTCTGCTGATTTGCAGTTTTCTGACAGTCTTACTTTCTCCAGGTCCTCTGATTATTTCCTATCCCATCACACTATGAGGTCTGGAGGTCGGTGAATTTAGTTTCGTGATTATGACCAAATCCAGCAAGCCAAGCAGCAGTTTCAGGGACCCAAGAGTTAGTGTAAAAAAGAGCTCAAATAAAATGGCATCGGTGGCTGGTGACAGAGGAACCATGCACAAGAGAGTTTTATCTAGGGAGGAGACAGACAATGATAGGTGCTGTGAAGTCTTAATGTCAACCAGTATCTTGGTGGTTGAAGTTCAGCTCGCCTAGGGTGAGAGGATGTTATCAACCTCGCTCATCTTTGAGGAATAGATGTGTCTGTTACCAATCCAAGGAGCCCAGGACACTATCATAATAAATGCTATGCCACCCTGCAACAATGGCTGAGACCCTGAGATGAATTGTTTGGGGAACAAGTCATATCAGAGTGACTTTTAAACAGCTGTCCCTTTACAACCTCCTGTTTTTCAACTGGGTGACCATTCCCAGCTTGAATGCCACTCTCTGTCCTTTAAGGGGGTATAAATTTAGGTTTTGATGTGTCTGGAAAAGCATATGCTTTCCTGCCAGAGGTGGAGCACATCATCCATTTTGATTTGATGGAAAATGACTGAGATGTTTGAATACAGTAATTCTGCATAAAGGAAAGTAAGGTCTTAGACTGGAACTATCTTTAGAATCTACTTCTCAGGTCTTTTCCCGAGATAGCAGAGACAATGGCAGTAGCAGGAAATGATGCTTCTGAAACATATTGGTCTTGTATCTGTATTATAGATTTAAAAATGGGGAAAAAATTAGGGACCCAAAGAGGGCAACTGCTGGATTCTTTCTTACACAATGACTGCCACATCAGAAAACAAGCATGTTTTGCTTAGGGCCACAGTGTTTTATTAGGTCAAGAGATATAGAGGTTACATAAGTGTCACAAAGCCCCAGTCTCAAAACTAGCATGAGTTAAATACAACTCACACAGCTATTAATGTGCTTAACCTAATAAAACACTGGGGCCCCAAGGAAAAAAAATTTTTTTCTAGTGTGGCAGTCAATATATTAATGAAGGAGAATTTCCATTTATGGTAAGCTAAATAAATATTCCCAAAGATGTCTACATTTTAATGCCTAGGGCCTATGAATGTTACCTCATATGGCAGATGGGAGTTGACAGATGCGATTAAATCAGGGATCTTGAGAAGAGGAGATCATCCTCATAAACAAAATAGACCCTAGGTATCATCACAAGTGTCCTCATAAGAGGGAGCCAAGGGAGAGTTGCCTGCAGAAGAGAGGAAGTAAATGTGACCCCAGAATAGACTGGAGTGATGCAGCCACAAGCCAAGAAGTGTAGCAACCACAGGAAGCTAGACAAGGCAAGGAATCCATGGATTCACACACCTCCCACCCTGAGCCTCTATAAAGAACCAGCCCTGCTGACACCCTGACTTTCAGCTAGGGACACTGATTTCACGTTTGTGGCCTCCAGAACTGTAACAATATACATTTGTGTTGTTTTCAGCCACTCAGGTTATGGTAATTTGTTAGAAGGAATTTGTACGCCATCCCATACCAGTGGGCTATGTTCAAGATAAAGACTCACCTATGTAGTTACCTCTTGTACGTTTTCTTCATAATGGGTTATATATGTACTTTTTTTATTGAAATGGATGTGTGGGTAGCTATCTATCAGATTTGCATTATCATAAAAACTGCTCATTTGATTTTGGCTTGTTTATAACAAAGTTTCTAAAAGAAACTGACAAATGAGCCTCCCAAAGCTCAAGAACTGCAAGAGACAAAGATTTCTGGAGGTTTGGGCCAATCAAGATGGTTGCACTGGGCCAGGAACCCCCTGTGTCCTGCTGCTGTGAACTCAGGGACCTGGGGACCTGTGTTAACCAGATAGAGGTGGGGCCTCTCACCCACATTGCCATCTGGGGGCTGGCCATGATGTCCCTTTTTCCTGCTTCCACACATAGTATTCCTTAGATTTTTCCTTTGTATGGTATTTTTCATCTTCAACTCAAGTCTGCCCTCGGAATTCACTTAAATCTTATTGTGTCTTTGTAAACATGTTAGGAGTGGGGACACGCCATGTGATTTGCTTCAGGCCCCACACACCCAAGGGATGATTCTTGGATCCTCCATTCTTGGACGGTACACAAGTGTTTTAGTGACGCAGAACCAGGAGAATTTGCAAAGTTATCAACAAGAGCATAGGGTCAGAGAGGAAGAATGAAGCAAAGATAGGGAACTTTAGAAATATAATCTCATTGAATCCTTCTAATACCTAGAAGTTGAGGATAATATCTCCAATTCACAAATACACTGAGGTTGCTCAAAGTCACCCCACATAAGTGGCAGAGCTGGTCTCTGAATCCCAGGCTGGAGTGATTCCAGGGCTCTTGTTTTTCACTACACAGTTCTAAATGAAGCACAGGTTCCTGAACTAAGTGTTCTGGGCATTCCAGACTCTCAGCTCTCACCAAAGAGCCCAACAAACATGAGGGGCAATCCTTCAAAACACTATTTATTCTCCAAGGACCAGCAGAAAGAGACCTGTTTTGAAGCCAGAGACTTTTCTTTAAAACTACTCTCTCTCCTGAAGAAAGGCTTTGGCACACAGAGAATGTGGCCTCTTGCTGGGGTACTGGAAGGGATCCATGTGGTATTTGCGGCAGTAACACTGCCACGGAGATATGCTCCTATTCTGTTCTCCCTTCCTGCACCCACTTGTCCTCCAGGTCTGCCTCACCCCCTCCACCTGCTCCAGAAGGCGATTGACAGAGCTCAGAGCTCCAGAAGAAAAGAGCAGATTGAATTCAGTCTCAGGGGAAAAAAAAAATGTTTTCCATCAAGTTGATAATAATGATTACATGGACAATGAATGACTCAAGATAAATATCCAAGGATATATCATAAATTGGTCAGCAGTGGTGAGGGAAAGGAAGAATGCCCGAGTTGAGTTTATGAAAGTTTTCCACTAAAGTCAGCAACAGCTTAAATTCAAACCAGGCATAAGACTCTTGAATCTCCATATGAGTTGTTCATCAAAGGGCTAAAAGAAATGAAATCTGAGCCCGAGCAAGGGTCTGGCCTAAAAGCTTTCAAGTGACTCCTTTCGGTAAGGAAACTATTTCCTTTGTCTGTACATGTTGAGAAAAACTGCCTTTTTAGAGCTCATTTCTCTCTCAATTCAGGTCACAGTTCTTCTGACCAGTTAAAACAAGAAATCCTAAGTATGGAAATGTCTACTGTTTTACACACACAGACACAGTCAATTATAAATCCAGAGACCTTGTTCATTCACACTGGAATACTATATGACTTAAATGTTTAATCTGGGCTGGTTTCAATTAGGTTTAGTGAGGCAGGGGAAAGAAGCAGCCAGCACCCCAGCTATTCAGATCATCTGGGACTTTGCTTTGCTAAAAATCAGGGCAGTAATGTGCCATGATCTCTGAGCCTTCTTAAAAAAAATTTTTTTTTTAAAAGCAAGCTCAGAGCATAAGTGCATACTTACTTGCTAAGGAAAGTACGCTGTTTACACAGGATTGCATTGATTAAAGGTGAGGAGGAATAACCAAAGTTTTAGCTCCTAGCCTTTCTCAGGCTTCCTTTCTCGGCACTTTGTTTAGACAAACGGCTCTGGCGTTCTCACTGTTGCTCTAGGTCAGTTGAGAGGGATCTGCCCTCTGCCCGCCTGTGTCCTTATAAGAAACCCACCTGCCCAGGCAGCCAGCAGCTACAGTGGCTGATGAGCTGAGGGCTCTCCCAGTGTCTTTCCTGTGCCTTCACATTATTTTCTCTTCTGACTTTTGCTTCTCTCCCTCACCCTACGTTTCAATTTTTCTTTCCTTTTCTCTGTAGTCTAGTCAGATTCTTAGAAATTAGAGCTGGAAAGACCCCTTAAACCGTCTCCGCCATGGGCTGCCGGGCCAGGATCCTCCCCTATGGTCAATTTTCCATCACTCCAGCCAGGCCTCCTTCTAGTTGTCTCTGACTGTGGGGCTCCCACCACTTCTCCTGAAAGACTGTCCCCTAGCCCCGTAGACTGTAAAGCATATTTTCCGAATACCCCGGCATCAGATTTCCTTTGCTTGTTTCCTGCTACTTCCTCAAGGCCTCCTCTCCGAAGGTGGATTTGGGTTCCCGCGTTCGCTGCGCCCCCTGCAGGAGATGCTGGCTTGACATCCTTAAGAGAACAATGGTTTATTCCTATGAGGCTTCTCTTTGGGGGAAATGTTGAGTCTGCTTGTGGATAATCCGTCAGTGGGCCAGCACGATAAGGACTCACTTCAGAAGCCTTTTACATTTACATTGGAGTGGGGAAACTCTCTACAAATGAAATAGAATTTTGCCTGTGCATTAATTAGCTAGGGATCCTCCTTTCTATGTATGTATTGATGATCCTCCTCTCTGTTTATTACCAAGGTGATTGGATTTATTACAAGGATGGCAAGATGTTTTGGTCCATTTTTAGGAACTAGTCCTGATAATGTTGGGGAAGGGGAGAGAGCATTTTCCCCTGTTCCATAGCGCTTCCCTACAGAGACCACCCCAAAGGGCACCCATCGTAGACACAGCAGAATGTTCAGGCCGTGGCTGACGGTCTGCGCTCAGACACCACCAAACCACCGGTGGAATCTGGGCCCCAGTCAGCCTTCCTCTATGAAACTCAAGACTCCGGAAACTTTCAAATAAATCCTGGAGGTTTAAAACCATGAAAGCAGCTCAAAATGAATCACTAACAAATGCAAAAGGAGATTTATGACCATTTCTGTAGGAACCGAGTCAGGATTGGCAGAGCGCAACATATTGTCTTTACCGTAGTTGGGAAGAGAACAGCCATTCTTGGAAAACTTAGAGATCTGCCAGATTACAAATTTACACTTTCCTTCCTTATTGCACTGAGGAAAAAAATACAGTAATTAATGAAAACTCACACACACCTTCCTTTATTTCTGTCTTACAATGCATGCTGACTGTGTGATCATACCCTGCCTTTCTTTGGGTCTCCTTCGGGTTAACTGCCCTAAAGCTAATGAAGCTCGACGAGCCCAGAAAATTGCCCAGAAATATCATTTGGGGGGAACATTTTCAAAAAATGGCATTATCTCCACTTCTACAAGCTAACCTGCTTTCCTTTCTGCCCAATGTCTCGGTTTCACACATTTGCTTTAGCAGCTACTCCCACTTTGAAATCATCCCTTTCTCCATTGCTAGGTCCTGACCTACCCAGGTGGAAAAAATTTTTTGCTTTTAAATATCTTGTTACACCAACAGTTCTTTCCCCCCTAGCTATAATTTTCATCTTCAAACTCATTTTGGGCATAGGAGTGATTCCCAGTAAGGGTCCCCAAACACCTACAGGTCCTGAGGTGGTAATGGGAGTCTATATATTTTACATATTTCAAAAGGTCTAATGGAAATCACATATTTACTCAGAATAAGGCTGCAGAAGAGATCAGTGAAATTTCTTAGATTTGACTAGAAACATAGCGAGTCCGTGTGTTGCTGGTGGATAATTTGTGTGGATAGGAAAGATGTCATTGTCATTGCAGGGACCCTGGGGTGTGACTAATAGTGTTCCTGATCCCAGATACCAACACTGTTTGGTCAATTAAAAAACATTTGGAGCAAATAGTCTGGGGGGGTGGGCAATTTCTAAAAGAGAGTTTAAGGCTGAGAAGGCCAAGAATCATTGCCCTGTCATGTTCCTTAAGTGACCCCGTGGTCCTCTAGAGCTGGGGCTTTTGCTTTTGATGCCTTTCCAGAAGGAAGAGAGGTTTGAGGAGGAACCAGGGTCCTGAGGCTTCTTAGGACACCTTGTCCCATTTCTTCCTTGCATTCTCTTTCCAGCAGAGCAGAAACATGGTACCGACTGCAGGGCATTGCTGGGGCCCCGTCTTGCTCATTGCTGCTTCTATCAGTGCCTTGCTTTTACTTTCTAGGAAATAAAAGAATGTGGCACCATTTATTTCTTCATTCATGGTAGAAAAGGGAGTATAAGCCAAATATTTTCAATGCTCAAACTCCTTGGACTATAATGCTTGGCAAATACAAGTTATTATTATCTTATTTGTCCAACAAAAGCAAGAATCTGAAAACAGATATACATAAGGAGATATAGTCCAAATGGTGCCCTATATAATTATAATCCAGATAAAGAGATGTGTATGTATACATAGACACATATGAATGCCTCATACATATGTGTATCTTACCTATACGTGTATACGCACACATGTATACACGTACACTTTTTCTCTTTTCTTGGTCTGATTTATTAATAATTAGTGTTCCTTTAGGAGACGAGTTTTTATGTGAATCACACACACATTCCTGAAATTGTTTCAATGGCAGATCATATTTTACCATTGGGGTTTCCTAAGTCGCTGCGGAGCACAGCGCATCTCCATATTCATATTTTAGATCTGTCAAGACACCCGGATAGTTCATCTGATCACATGGATTTCCATTCCAGGCCTTGAGAGACAAGAAATTCGGCCATCACAGAGAGCCTGGGCAATTAAACTGAATCAGCACTCTGGGTCTCAGCGGATGTCTTCTGGGTTACCATGGGGGACATGGGATGGTATGAGGTTTAATCAGGCACTAACAGCACCTTGCTGGGAACTTCATGGTTGATAAAGGCAGCCACATCAGACCAAGTAGCTCCTACTTTTTAAAGAGAAAGCAGCCTCTTTTGAAATGTAAAAAAGGCAGGCTTTGTTGCAAGGTGCAGTGGCAGAGAATCTGAGAGGAGTTGTTTCTTTCATGGTCCCTCACATTCTTCCCTGGTTTTGATAATAAACTGAAAGATGCCCTTAAGGCTAAATTTTTAAAGGGCCCTCTATGAACCCGGAGCCTGCTAACCCTGTGGGTCCCATTGCTGGGCCCTGCTATTATGTTAAGGTCTCACTGTTACACTTGTCATTGTCATTCTGCTTTGTGAACAGCATTGGTCACAACCAGGTTCTTGTGCCATTGAATAGCTGGATCCATGCACAAAAAAGAGAGAGAGAGGGAGAAATACTGTCCAATGGGGCCCAAGTATGCAGGAATAGGGGCCCTTTCTGAAGTCAAACCACACCTGTCTCTGAGAAAGAGAAGTGACCTTCAAGAGATGGCTTTCTGCCTTAGCATTTCATTCTGAGTTCCTCTTCCCAGGCAGTTTTTAGTCCCATTAGAGGTGGGAGGGGTGGTTGATAGTCCTATTTCATTTGCTTTTATAGAAGCTGACCATGTAGTTTCTCATTAAAACCAGAACACTTTAAAGATTGAAAGGGGGGAGGTGTTAAAAATAACCCTTCAAAGACGGCAGGTAAACCAGGATTAGCACAAGCACATGGCAACTCAACCCGCGGGCTGGTCTCTCTCTCGGGTGTAGCGGGAGAACTCAAGCTTCCTTATAGAGGACTCCTGCCTAACCTTGGAGGCAAGAAAGTCTCGGGGAATCACAAACCAACAGGATCCACCTAGGAAAATAGCACCAAAATCCCAAGTATGGAGACGAAGAACGCAGGGTTTCAACCAGTGAAGAGACATGGCGTTTCTTTCACACCTAAATAGCTCTGGGTTCTTTTTCTAGAACTACTGAATGTTGGTGGCTGCTTCTTTGCTCTTATTTGCCCCTCTTTCCTCTTTTTTGTTTTTTCTCACCTCTCTTTTCTAGCTCAAAAGCTCAGACAGTGCCTGTGGCTCTTGGTGGCTGCAGCAATCAGGGGTCATAAGCATGGTTCTCACCTGCCGCCCCACATCTCCCACTTCACGGCTGCCAGAGACCTGCAGAAAGACACACGGAACCCCTCCTGCCACCAGGTAGGGGCCTCCGTCCCTGTCCTCCTCATCAGATCCTCCTGAAGTTCTTAAGCCACAGTGTCACTGCTGGGACCTTGATGACGAAAGTCACTGCAACCATGGTGAGGTGTAGGAAAAGCTTCCTGGGGCTGTTTTTGGTGTCAAGGAAGGGCCAGGGGTAAAAACATCAGTAGTGTCACTGTGGCCACTTGCCATGACAGGCAACCCAAGTTACAAACATCCAACTTACATACAATTGTTAGTCTAGTACAGTAAGTCCCTAAGTTATAAATGTTTGACTGACATACGGATTGCCCTTATGAACAGAGGCTATTACGGGTATTAGGTAAGTGGACCTGTTCCAACTTACATACAATTTCAACTCAAGAACAAATCTACAGAAACTATCTCATTTGTAATCCAGGAACTGCCTGTACTCTGTCCTCACCAGCGTCCCCTGTGGCACTGTCCCAGAGAAGAGAAAGGTAACAAAATCCCTTCTTTAAAGCTCCTAGGGACTGTCACAGGTTCGGGTTTTTCCCTCACATTTTAGTGGCATTTAGTTCACTTCAGACAGAACAAAGAAGAGGAGGAGGAGGGGAGGGGAGGAGCTCCTGGGGAATATTCTTGGGGGTAAAGTAGCACAAGGTGACAGACATTTTGAGGCAAAGGGATGAAAGAGCAGGAGGCTTGGGATCCGATCAGGATAATGAAATGTTGGTGACAAAAAGGCCCAGGAATGTAGTCTAGTGTCAAAGGGCCCTTGAAGGGAAGAATTCCCTCTTTACGCCTCACAAGTCTCTTTTTTTTAAAGCTAGTTCTTAAAAAACAAAACAAAACTTTGTATCTGCTGTCGCAATTTCTCTCCAGTGTGAAACATGACAGTATTTAAGCCTTCATTGACACATCCATAATGCCCCGAAGAGAAAGGGGTTAATGGAAAAGGTTGCAAACCTTGCCGTCCGTGGGACTTGAAGCGGATGTCCGCGTGGGTCCATGTGCATGTACGTGTCTTCGTTCTGGGCTTTTCTTTCCAGAAGATTTTGATGGTGGCTGCACTGTATCTTAACTGTCAAGCTATTTTTTTTCCCTGCTAGCTTTCATTTGTGTTTTTCCTCACCTTTCCGAGACCCTTACCTCTTCTCTCTTAAATCTACACTCACCACAGAGCAGACATAATCCCAGATTTTCAGTAAATCAACACTATATGCTCCCCGCTGACTGAGAGAATTTGATACTGACAGACTGTTATACCTAAAAGAAAAATACTGCCATGGCGCCTGGAAAAGAAGGCAAGGAGGCGTGTGTGTGGGATCCATTGTAAATTAGGTAACACTGAGGCCGTTATTCTTAACATGCATTTCGTGAAAGTAGATGCCTGTGTTACCCCACCCTCTCCCATGTCTTTGACCAAGCAAACCCCAGTACCTGGAATGTTTCCAAACGCAATCAACTCCCTTCAGTATAAGGCTACTGGTGATTGATGTGCAACGTGTCCACTGCCTGACCCAGCTGATGTGTGGGGACTTTTGAATGCCACACGTCAACAATCCTGGGCTCTCTGCCCTCTGAAGCCACGCTCAGGCTGTGGGGCAGAAAGAGCAGTTTTCTTTGGTTGTTCATCCCTGCGTAGACCATGGACGTGGCAGCAGGGTTTAAACTTCCTGTTACTGGGTCAGCAAGGTTCCTGAGACTATCCAACGTGGGATACCAGGTTGTGAGCACGCTTAGATTTAGAACTGATTGCCTTTAGGGAGATTCAGACTGTCCCTATTTGTTGCAGGCTGCCCAAGAGACAGAGTCCAATGGCTGTGGGTGCACCAGAGGCTGATGTGGGAGTGCTAGGTTGGGTCCATAGTGGGCAAAAATGCCTGGGGTGTACCAGTTGGCAGCCGTGGTCTTACAGGTATCTAATCATCTCTCGGACCGGCAGGCAGGGAAGACTGAGTTATCCCTTGGCAGGTCTTGGGTGGAAGTGTTTATGCAGAGTTTGGGGCCTACTCAAGGCCAGGTGCCAGGCTTTTTCCAAGGAATGAACACCAGTCCTTACATGTGCTCTAAGGTGTGTGTAGAAAGGGGAGGGAGTTTTTGTATTTGTCCCTCTTGGAAATTCACACACTAAATTTGCCTAGTAAAAGCTATAAGAAATCCTTCTTAAAAAAAAAAAAAAAGAGCTATTTTTCCCTATTTTTATTTGGTCAAAGAGTGTTCTCCTCCCTAACCCTCCAGAAAACCTATTAATTTCTCACAGAACTCCTTTGGGAAGGGGTGACTTATGCATGTCTCTGTTTCTAGTACCTGCCACTGTGTCCTGCAGGGAGCGAAAGTGGTAGCATGATCTGTTCCTTCATCTTGCAAATACAGATTGGTCCCCAGGCATTGTTCGAGGTGTTGGGGATAAAGAAGTGAAGTAAATAGACAATTCCTACCTCATGAGTCTGATGTTCTAGTCTGTTCCTGGTAGGCTCAGTTTGATCGATGAGAGTCAACATTAACCTAATCCCTCTGAGTCGTTATAAACAAATGGGAGCCAGCCTGGGCCACGCACGTGACCTGCTTATGAACATGACCCAGGAAAGGAGGCCCCAGCCACACCTATGCGGTTCCTCAGGTGGAAGATGACCAGGTGACACTGTGGGTCGCTGGGTGTGTCATCATGTTCAGCAGCCTGTTGGTGACCCACCCCTCTGCCCTGCAGGCACCCTGCCTTTGTCAGTCAATCCCAGCTCTGTGGCTGACACAGCATGCAAATCTGGAGGTAAAATCACTCATTTTCACTTTTCCTTGGTTTCCTAACATCTAGCAAATAGGGATGATTAATCACATTCATCTCCCATTTCATATCTCCTTTGGGAGACACCAGCCTCTCTGTAACACGAAATATAGTGCCTGGGTCCTCTGGGCATTCAAAACTATTTAAATTATTTCATAAAAGCAGAATTCCATTCCTCTTATTCCTCCTTTTCAGCTTCTACATGTATTTTTTTTTTTTTTTTCCATAGGCAATGTTTCTTTTCTGGTTTCTGTTTTGTTTTCTGAGGGCAAATCTGATGAAAGAAAACAATCGCCCCATCCTCTGTGAACTTGAAAATCTCCCAATTTCTCCTTTGGTGCCCAGCCATACCACTGAGTGTCAGCATGCATCTGTCTCCTTCACTCATTTTCCAAGGACCCTCTCTGTGTTTTTAGTAATTGATTAGGGACCCTGCAGAGGTCTCCTGCACCCCCTGTGGTCTGTTTCATTTGTGATGACCACACCTCCCTCACAACCCACTGAGATGTCAAAAGCTGCTATTCAGAGGCTGGCAGATCCATTGAAGTAGGTTTTGGCTGGGAAGACTCCCCCACCCCTCTACCCCCACCCCTCCACCCCCACCCTACTGCCTAGATCTTCCTGATCCCCAGGAGCTGGGCAAACAGGGAGCTCAAAGTGCTGGAAAAGCAATGTCTGTTGGGATTGCCCCAGCTCCCAGCCCCGTGACCCAGCACATCTAACCTTGTTGGGAGATAGTAAGCATGCGCTGGTCACAGATTAGCCCCTCTCTTCCTCAGGCCCCTTTTCTGCAACACTGTTTAGGGACAGAGTTTCTCATCAGCCTCTGGACTGAAACCTGTTTGCTTTGCCTGATTCCACCCCTCCTCCTTACACGGATCCAATCAGATTTTAATCAGCAGCACAAAGTATCAGCCTTCTATCTCCCTCATCACTGCTACCCCTCAGAATCCTATTTGCTTGTGTTCCTGAGAGATGAGGGGGAGAGAGAAAGAATACGCTGACTCTGAGATTTTGAGAAAGATAGCTCAATTTAGAAGTGGACCCTAGGGAGACAGGTGCATGTCTAAAAGTTTTAAGTAAGCTCTTCTAAGATGTCAGATAGTAGTCTTAGACCGTATACTGAATGCTGGACGATCAGAAACTGTGTGGTGACACAGAGGGCCTGTGTAGGGCATGTGTAGAGTGGTGAGATCTAACACTGATGTCCGTACAATTTCCTGGTTTTGATGGAATGCTATAACTGTGCAAGAAGTTACCCTTATAGGAGCCTGGGTGAAGGGTGCGCCATTGTTATCATTGCCATTTCCTGTAAATCTATAATTACTTCAAAATAAACAGTTTTAAATATTGCATGGTGAGTCTCAGCAAACATTTTACTCCCAGAAAAGTAGTTTTAAAATTTAAGAGCTCCTTGTGAATCCTGTTCACTTTTTAGCTACAGTAATGTGACAGCATTCATCTTTTTCACAATAGATATTTCATTGTGGCTCTGCTAAGGTGGCAGGCACTGAGGATATATTTTTAGCATGGTTTTCACACATTGTTAGCCCCAACCAGGATCATCTCCTCCATCTTCCTCAGGTTGAAGGCCCTCTACTCACCTTTAACAAAGTTGGGAGGAACAAAGCATGACAGGCTGAAAGTGACCATCTCCCCTGTGCATGATCTGAAATAATACAAGATCACACATTTCTAGAAAATAGATGTCGGACGAAGGATCGAATGGCGACCCTCTCACACCAACTGGATGGTAGTCACAACTGTCTCCTCTCCCAGCAAAAATGGCTTCATGGTTTGGAACAGAATATAGAACCTGAACGTACAGGGTGGTTGGTACATTTGATTATGAAAACACGGCTTGGAACAACAAACTAACCATGATTATAGTCACAGTGATCAGGTCCCTGAGTATTGGGGCCCTGAGAGTCAATATGTTTCATTTCTGCACCTATCTCTAGGGAGGGAAGTTACCACGTCTTCTTCATACAAAGCCTCTTTGAGCCTTTGTGAAGAAGCGGCTGCCTCTAAGAATAGAAGCAAGTCTGTAAGGCCAGCTCTTCCATACCTGAAATGGAACAAAAAACACTAGACTGGGAAAGATCAAGTTTTAGACCACCCATGTGAGCTCCTACTGGAATATTAGTTCCATGCTCTCTACACCCCCCATTCTCCCTCCGAATGGTGCACAGCCCTGCCTACCCCAACCAGGATAACCTACCAATCTGTCCCAGGATGTTAGGGCCTCTGCTCACCTTGAAGAACATTAAGAGGAATCAGGCACAGTGGGCAGGAAGCTGCTATCTCCCCTGTGCACAGAAATCAAATTTGGTGCGATAGCCTTGCATAATTCTCATTAAGTCATTCAAGATCTCTCCTATGGAAGAGTAGTTAAGCTCCCTCTGGGTGGATCCAAAAAAGCTCATAGAACAGAATGGTGGAAGTTATAAAGGCTTCTCCCCACAGAGCCTTGGTACAATTAAGGACTTTCTACAGCACTCTCCCGAAAGGGAAGGAGTTGCCACCTGAGGAGGACTGTGTTTCCCATCCCTGGGGCATCCGTGCAGAATCTGAGTGCTTCAGTGACAAGGGATGGAAGGGATTGACGTCCAGGATGGACATTTGAGTGAGTTAGATAGTCTGTCCCAACCTTCCCAAGTCTGAGTTCATGCACTTCAGCCAATGCTAGATGGGACTCCTGCAGAAGAAGAGAGACCTGGGCAGAGATCAGTAGCATATAAAACAAGCCACAAATGCCACTCTGTCATTTCTCTACTTTCCCTGCAGAGCTCAAGATAATGGCCCCAGTGGCCACTGAATTTTGTGTTTTAGTCTTGCCTTGTATGGAGCTGTGGCCTCTTTCAGAGTGGAGGTGAGAGGGAAGGAGAGGGAAGGACCAGACTCCCGGGGTGCACTTTTCTCCCAGGGGGCAGGTGGGTGGGGAATTGCACATACAGATCAACATTTTGTCAAAAGGACCAACCAAATCCGCATGGCACAGAAAAACATTCAGAATCTTCTCTGGAAAAGAATTTCAACCTCTCCCCCAAACATTAGCTTCTTATATCATGAAAACTTACTTTGGAAATCATACCAGATTCCAAATTTGAAGAACACTCATAATTTCTGAGCACCTACTGTGTGCCCAGTGTAATGCTCAGTGGTTTTATATCCTCGGTGCAGACATATGCATACGTGCCTTATTGTATAACAATAATAATTTTTTTTTATTTTTGCTGATTTTAATTCTAACATAATGGCTCCAGCATTTTGCAGTACGTGCAATAACTCCAGTGGAATCATTGCTCCTGGGTTTATGACTTTTTTTTTTTTTTTTTTTTTGTCAGGAGTAGATAAAGATTTAAGAGGGAAATGACTGGGAAACTTGTGTTTGGGTTAATGTAAATAAGACACAAGGTTTTCATGCCCTTCTACTTTCACTGGGGACTCATTTCCCTAATACAGTCTCGTTGTAAAACAATCCACTCCCGAGGAGGTCAACAGTGAAAAGTTTGTCTTCTGAAATTAGTAATCAAAGAGTGAAAATAATTAATAGAGAAAACAGCACAGTTCCACACTGCATTCCCATGTAGATGTCTATAGAACAATAAATCAGCAGGGGAAAGAAACAATATAGGCATTTACAATTAGGCCTCATGCATAATGCCCTGGAAGGAGAATTTGTGTTAAAAAAGACAACATCTGCTCCAAGTTGGTTTATAAATAATACAGCTAGATATTCAGGTAATGACATGACAGACGGTCTCTTGTGTCCTTGTCCTTTTGTGTCCAGCGCTGAATGTGTTTACATCTTGCAGCTTATGACATCCACGCCTGGCCTGTTTGTGCTGGGGCCAAGAGCTTCTCTCTTCTCCAGTTAAATGCTTCTTTGCCCAAACCATAGCCTTCCACGTTGCCGACCCAGATATCCAGAGAAATCTGCTCCATTTGGTTTTAATTGATCCCTTACTGTGAGAAGGTAAGTGCCTGAAAGAAGTGTGATCAGATGCTCATTCAGTACTTTCATCCATGAACCAATTTCTTTTGTGTTGACACCCAGGCTTGACAAAAAGAGTGATGGTTAAGGTCAAGTGCATGAAAGCTAATTCTAAATGATGATGGATGAGTCCAGGCTTGGATTCTATCTTATCTAGGATGTTCTGCTAAAAGGTTGGGTATTTCCCCCCATTTTAAAAAAGTCCCCTAATTCTCAAATTAATGAAGTTATCGCAGATCCAGTATTTGTGGGGCCTCTTTTCTTTTCTTTTATTATTCAGCTCTTCGCTACTCTGCTGACAGCAGGGTGAGTGATGGCCTTCAAGCAGACGATTCTTCTTTGCCATGAAGGAACTGATAAATACTGCCTGTCTCTACAATAAATTGTGCATGAAATAGTCCACTCTGGTAATCTGCAGAGTTATGGCAAGGAAAACGGCATTGTGAGGAAATATAGCAAAAGTGCAATTAACTGAAACCTGGTTGAAAAGAAATCCTCAATCTGAACTGTGCTTTTGTTTATTTGCTTCTGTTTGTTTTATAAATAAATATATATTACATGTATATTTATAAATATATAAATATAAATATATTTATATTCTGTTTTGGGGGCAAATAAGGTATCATCCGGGGCTTAATCAGAAAGATCATTTTCAAGGTTTTTATTTTTATTTTATTTTATTTTTATTTTATTTTTATTCAGGAGAGATTTATTCTGGTATCTTCTATGGCCCAGTCCTGAACTAAGATTTCCCATTGATAATGATGCTCTAGAGACTAAGCAGCACCTAGAATTCCCCCCAAAATAAATTTACTAATTTTTATTTCCTATAATAAAGCAAATTATGTGTGATATGGGTATTATTTGGTAGTAAAGACTGAATGAAAAGATTAAAAAATTAAAGGTCTTAAGTTAGAAGTCTCAAGTTCCAGTTTTAGCATCCAAAGGTTTTTACCACCCTTAAAACTACACAATACCAGTCTAAAACAATTTAAATAAGTTTGGGTGCTGATTTTTGTTAGTTCATTTGGATGGGTGCTTTAGACTTCAGCATTTTCTTGAAAGTGATTATGGGGCATTTTCTGTAGTAGACACACATTCTGGGATGTCTTTCTTAGGATTGTAGACCAACTGAATATGCTCTTTTTCATTTCCACACACAGACCTAATATGCACTAGGAATTCAATTGTAAACCCAAATGTTTTGTGTTTTCCCCATAGATATCTATTAAAATGTGCCCCAGTGTTAGTCATTCACAATAGAGTATGAATTTAAGTCCATGAATTTAAGTCCATTCCAGGCATGTTCCCAATGTGAGAATTGTCTTAAATAATGAAATAAAACTGTTCGTCATCATTAAACAAGCATCGGTGAGTAGGTGTTATGGTGGAAACCACGAGTCTCTTAGCACCATGGTATTGTTGAGCCGGAAAGAATCTTGGCAAGCATCCCATAGCTCATTCCAATGATTAAGGCTTAACTCACACGGGGGCCCTGCTTTACGTCAGGTAGCACACTGTTTTCTGAAATCTGCTATCTCATTTCGTTCTCACAAAACCTTATGAAGGTAGGGTGATTATCATTATTTCATGGATATGGTAACTGAAACCCAGAGAGTATTAATTTATGGACTCAAGATCATATAACTAGTATATGGCAGAGCTGGTATTTAAAACCAGGTTTTCTGGCTCCCAAAGTAGAGGTCTGTCAGCTATGAGACTAATTGAGAAGCATATTAAAAAGAACAGGAAATGTAAGACTTGCCACTGGTGTTCATAATGAAATTCTTGGAAAGAGGGGAAAAAATAGAAGAAATTCCTGTGTCATTGGCTTTTGCTACAGTAAGGCTGTAACAAACACCCCAAAACTCAGTGGATTAAAACAGTCATCAGATATCGCGAATCAGCTGGAAGTTGGCTGATTCAGGCTGGGCTCAGCTGAGCTTAGCTTCAAGCTTCAGTTTGGGGCCAGGTTTTCTCTGTGTCTCTCACCTTCCCTGGACCAAGGGACCAGTGAGGGCGTTCTCTAATCATGGCAACAGCAGAAATACAGGAGAAGAAGATTGCCTACGTAAGAACATTTCACATCTCTTATGTGTCACTTTTGATAGCATTCTATTGACCGTAGGGGAAGAATAACCCCCACGGGTTCTTAGTTGGAAACAGACCCTTGTAACAAGAGACATTAACAAGAGAACAAGAGAAGAACAAACAGAAGTTTATTAACATGTACATTTCATATATACATGGAGACACCCAGGGAACGACTAATTCTCAAAGAAGTGGCTTTGAATTCCAGCTTTGTGTCTTCTGCAACGAACACTAAGTTTCTAGAGAAGTAACAAAACACAGGAAAAAGATTTTGAGTCTCTAAGGGCAACCATTTGGAGGAAGACAAATAACTCTCAGATAAAGCTTGTTAGTAAAGTTTATCATTGTAGCTTCCTCTCTAGGTCAATCAGGGTTTAAAGCTGTCTTCAGTGGTTAATCTTTGCTCTCTTTGGTAGAAGTCTGGGATGGAGGGTCAGGATAGTTTTTTGTTGTCATAAATCTATGTCTTGCATTTAGGCAAGTAGAGGGAGAGCAGAGAGCTTTTCTATATCTGCTTTTTTTAATTGCCTTGGGATCAACAGTCCTTCATATTTCGGGGTGGTGTGTTCCCATTTCCCACATGAACAAGCCAAATTGCAGGTTAAAATCCAAACCCAAAGTTATAGGTGCTATTGGGGGGAGAAATACCATCTTGAGATCCTCAAAATTCTTGCTAATCATGGCATCTGGCTTGAAGCCCAGGATTTCTTAGACTAAAGTCTGGGTTAGCTCCTCCACATTTAAAGACCCGAAAACAGAAGAGGCAAAGTGTGGGCTTTCTCCACAACCACACATCATGGTGCACAGGGACAGGCCTACTCCTCTTTGGAGATGGAAGAATGAGAGGCCCGATTGCTGCCATTAATTCACAGCAATTCTTAAACTCTACTGGGCAACGGGCATCAAGGGTCCTTTCCCCAGGAGTAAGGAATGCTTCTGGACATGGCCCTGGCTCTGCTCCCTCTGGATTGCCTTGTATCCTTGCATCCTGGCTCCACCCTCTGGGAGGTCTTTCTTTTTTTTTTTTTTAAGACAGAGTCTTACTATGTCACCCTCAGTAGAGTGCTGTGGCATCACAGCTCATAGCAACCTCAAACTCATAGGCTTAAGTGATACTCTTGCCTCAGCCTTCCAAGTAGCTGGGACTACAGGCACCTGCCACAATGCCTGGCTATTATTTTTTTTTGTTGTTGCTATAGTTAGCATTGTTGTTTGGCAGAACCATTGTTGTCTGGTTCAAACCTGCTAGCCCCAATGTAAGTGGCCGGTACCCTAGCTGCTGAGCTACAGGTGCCGAGCCTGGGAGGTGTTTTTTTAATTTTTTTCCCCAACATCTTCTGGCTACTTCTGATGAAGACAAAGAACATCTTTTTAAAGGCTGAGCAGCTTCTTCAGATTGCTTTATCTCTCAAGAAATTTGGGGGATCAGAGGGCTATTTATAAGCCAACAGTTTTGGTCTTTTTATATGTCCAGCAGTGTTTTCGCCCGGGTGGTGGTTATCTTGCCAGTGGTTTCCCTTTCCACCATTTCAGTTACCTGTGGTCAACTGCAGTCAACTGAGACCTTCTGAGAGAGGGGGAGACCACATTCACATCATCTTTATTATAGTACCTAGTTATAATTGTTCTATTTTATTATTAATTATTGTTGTTAATCTTTTACTGTGCTTAATTTATAAATTAAACTTTATCACAATTATGTAGTATAGAAAAAAACCACAGTGTGTACAGGGTTTTGGTACTATTCATGGTATCCCCTAGGAGTCTCAGAACATACCCCTGCAGATAAGGGAGATGACTGTAGTTTCTTAAAAGTTGAGTGGGTTTTCTATATATTTGAGTCTAGTCAACACCATGTGCCAAAAACATGCTCTTAATTATTTCCAAGACATACCTCTCCCTCTAGAATCAATCAGAAGCACTGTGGCCTCACCAGATGTTGCTATAAATATGTCTTATTATTTCTTCAGCTCTCTTATTTGGCTGAAGATACGTGTATATACTAGGTACCATGTTATTTCTTTCATAGGACAAACTAAAAGGTGTTAAAAGTGTCCCTCTGATGTGGTTTTTTGTTGTTTTTTGTTTTGTTTTTTAAGAGAACTGGTCTTGCTATGTTGTCTACCTGGACTTGAACCCCTAGTCTCGAGCAATTCTTTGGCTTCAACCTCCCAAGTAGCTGGGACCACAGGCACGTGCCACTGAACTTGGTTGATTTGAACTTTACTTTGAGGACATATCTTTGGCAGCACCATGGATTTGATCTTTTCATCTTAGTAGCACATCTTTGATTTATATATTGGTTTCATTTCCAACAATGAGATTTCTAGATTTTCTAAATTTCCTCAAAACTCTTCTTGTAAAAATAGCCTGCTATTTTCTGAGTTCTTCTCAAAGTTTATCAAATGGCAGCTTGTAGAAACAGCTTGAGTTTTTAATATTCTGTCTCATTTCTCCTCCCCTAAATGTACAGATTCATTAGGCATATTTTCGATCTTCCAGATTATTGCAGGCAATAGATCCCCAGTATTTGCCACACTGGTAACATGAGCATACCCAGGTCATAACATGGGTTCTCAGTTTGGTAGTATCCTTTAATTGGTATGCGTGTGTATGCCTTTGTTTTATTTTGCTTGGGGCTATTTTTACCTCACTGCCTATAATAGGATTTATACTAACTGCTGTCTGATTCCCAAACAACTGCCGCGTAAACATATTTTAGGTTTTGGTTATGGAAATAACCTGTTTTCAGTATCAATTTCTGTATTTATTGTTTATCTACCATAATGTTCCATAACAAACCATTTCAAAAATCAGTGGCTTTTAAGAATAATCATTGTAATGTTTGTGCATCTATGGGTTTCCTAGGACTTGGGTGATCCAGGATGGGCTCAGGTGGGCTCAACTCCAAGCTGCAAGTTGGGTCCAGGTCTGTTACTTGTGTCTCTCATCCTCTTTAGACTAGTGGATTAGCTGGGTCATGTAGTTCTTATGGTGGTGGTAGAAACTTAGGTGCATTTGATGCCACTACTTAAATTCTGTTTCTTAATATTCCACTGATAAAAGGAAGGTAAACCTAGTCACTTTCTATGACTTCCATAAAAAATGATCACAAATATAGTGACTTAAAACACAACTTTATAATCTCAGAGTTCCATACGTTTCATTCCAATGTGTCAGCAGAGCTTTGCTCCTTACTGAAGAATCGGGGAAAGTCTGCTTCCAAGTTCATTTGGGTTGTTGGCCAAATTCAGTTCCTTGGGTTGCATGATGAAGGTCCTGTTTCCCCAGTGGCTAATAACACACTGCCGAGGAAGTCTCTGGACTCCTGTCATGCATCCTGCCTACATTGGTGGCTACAGCAGGTGCAACCTCAGGTGGCTGAGTTGCTCATGGATATGGGGCAGTGGCTTCCCTATGTAAGTACCGCCCTGTTCCCCATTGATACAGGTGCAGTAGTGGCACATAGCTCTTAGAATTTCTATCACATTCTCCACCTCTGGGAATGAAAAGCTCCTCCTGAAATCTGATAAGGCTGGTCTTATAGAGAGAAAGTTGTCAGAAATCTTAGGAGTCTTCCAGGGCTCAGTTTATTTCAGTCTAATAAACACTGAACACCTACTGTGTGTTCAAATGATGCTGATAAAACAAAAACCACCACATATCCTTCATGTGGCCCAGTGACTGTGATGGCAGCCATGCTGAGTCCCACCGGAGATGGGTGGTCTGAACAGGGCCCCTTTGCATTGATCTTATTCATTGTTTGACCTTCTCGAACATATGCTCATGGAGTATTAAGCATTTTCTTTGTAACAGTTGATTAAAAGATTGCTATTACTGAAGAAAACAAAGGTTTAAAAACAAAAGCAGTTAGTAGCTTTTATCCATCATCAAGGAATTAACCAATTGGCAGCAAGTGGGACAGCTCAATTTCTTTAGATATCTGAGGCCTAAATAGCTTAATTGGGGAAGCATGTTAAAAGGAATGGGATGACATTCATTATGGATTAAGTTAATACATTTCAGACCCATCACATGGCTTAATTTAACAAATTCTGCATCTTACTGTTTGGCAGGAAATGGCATCTCATGAACATTATTACCAGTCAGTCTGACTTGAGTCTGTTGAAAGGCTGACTTCATCTGAAAACTGTTAATCTTAATAATGCCATGCCTTGCTTTGGCAAATTTCTCTGTGTGCTTGGAAAGCTTAAGACCTCACTTGGTACTCTACCCCCAGCCTCTTTGGGGTCCTCCCCTCTCTGAGATACTCAAAGGGAGGAGGGAAGGAGTATTACATACACTTTGCAGTTCAACTCATCCAAAATGGAGAAGTGTCAAGTCCACTGTTGGGAAAACCAGATGCATCCAGCCATGATTAGCACTAGATTTTAAATAGAAATAATTGAATTATAATATGTATGTATTTCTATGTCATTAGATCAATTTTAGTATCTTTTCATGCAGGAAAATGAAGAGATTTGGTCAAAATAGTACAAGTTACTATTTTTTATTATTGACCATCTGCCATGAACCAGGGATCTGCATGCCTCATCTCATTTATTCCTCAAGACTATTGTACAAGATTGATAGAAATTGCCTCGATACAGTTAAGTTTAGATAGTCCCCCAGGTGACAAATGAGATCAGTTCCATTGTTTTGTTCTTAAGTTGAATTTGCATGTGAGTTGGAGTAGATGCATTTACCTATTACCTATAATATCCTCTGTTCATAAATGGAAGTTGTATGTAAGTCAAATGTTTGTAACTCAGGGACTACCTGTAGTTCGGCTTTGGTCACACCTGATGGAGGCAGGATTCCCACCACATCAGATTGATTCCAGCCTTTCATATTTACACCATGGGTTCCAGCATGTTACCTCTGGAGAACTGGGGTTTTATTCACATTGGTTAAAGCAATCCATTCCCCTCCCCAACTCAACCAAAATGTGTTGCTTTCAACTTGCATAGAGAGAACATGACATGCTGGAGACATCTCAAAAGTCACTTATCATTGAGAAGAGATTGTCCCAACCTTCCTTCTTCCCTCTTTGGGAAAATATGCATGAGGAATTAAGCAAGTTTTCTCTAAGTCTCCTATCTGTCATAGAAGCCAACAGAGGCTGGCTGTAACTTCTTTCCCATAGGACATGGGCCATAGGACTTTCTAAGCCAAGTTTGGGGCAGCCCTCACAAAAGTATAAAGAAGGCAATATGAGCCTGTGTTTCAGCTTCTTTTACTCCTTCTTAATTACCCTTGTGTCAGTCCAACAGTGCTACATGAAAACAATGACAAAATCTCAGTGGCAGCCACAATAAGCATTTATTTCTTGTTTATTTGTGTGCAGCCATTTTGGGTAGCTCTGCTTTGGGTGGTGGGTCTAGGTTTTAGCTGCTACTGGTCTGCTGGCACTGGTGGTGCCAAAGAATTGAGCTAACATAAGTTAGGCTTGTCTGGGATGTCTGGGCTAGAAGATTGGGGGGTTGGCTAGATTTTGCTGATCTCAGCTTGCCTTCGTCAGGTTTTAGGTCTGCTTTATTCTGAGGCCAATGGGGATATTTCCACTCATGGAGATGGGCTAAATACAAGAGAAAGAAGGAAGTGAGTGCTCTTAAAGGTCAAAACAGACACACTGTCACTTTTACCCATTATTTGTTGGTGAATCAAACCACATGGCCATGCCCATCCTTTGTGGAGGTGGGAAGAGGAAGTAAGTACTTTCTGTAAACTGATCTAGTCTACAATATAGACTAGATCAGACCCTTTGCATAACAAAGGGTCTATTGAAATAATTTGCACTAAGGTAGAAATGGCTGGTAAGAATTTGTGTTTTATTTCCTTTAATACCATTTATACTGCAACAGGGGCAGTGAGCTTTCACTTAAACAAGAATAGAGTGATAACTTGGTAATTGGGGATGTTAAGGAAGCTAGAGAGTAGAATTTAGGGAAAAGAATATATTAATTAGAAGTCATTAAAAGAATATCCCTCTAAGAGTGGCTTAAACTAGAGGTTGGAAAACTAAGGTCCACGGCCCTCCAATAAAATGAAATGTTATTGGCATGGACAGAGGCACACCCATTCATTTTAGGAACTGTCTATGGCTGCTTTTGCACTAAAATGGTGGAGTTAAGAAATTGCCACCAGGACCCCATGGTGAATAGACCTGAAACATTTACTATCTAAGCTGTTGAGAAAATGCTTATTGTCTGTAGTTTAAAAATAGGGATTCCAAAGTTGGGCACACTCGGGCCTGCCTCTTGGTTTCAAAACTTCACAATATCATCAAGGATCAGTCTCTTTCCATCATTGTACTTTCTCATTCTTTGAGATGTTGGTTTCTCATCCTCATGCTAGCAATTTCATGGTGGTTTGCATAGCTCCAGATATCACATTTTGTGTTTAAGAAAATGAAAGAGGTGGTGCCAAATAATTCTTCTCGTATCCCTATCCTTTTAACAAGAAAGCAAAAGTTTTCTTAGATGTCCCCCCAGGATACTTCTCGTACTTCATTAGATAGCGTCATAAGACCATTAGTCATAGGGAAACTAGAAAAGTGATTATTTCACAAGAAAAAAGGAATTTCAGTAACTGGCCTAAGCCAAACATGATCCTATGTCTTGGGTTGAACACGTTACTAACTTAAAAAGGAAATTATAGTTCCATGGGCAACAAAGAAGGGGAGAATAGAGTCTGCCACAGGAATGCTGGGAATATCCTATGGAGTATGGTTTACTAGCAGTCAACTTCCCCACTTACTGGTAAGACCAAAATTAGTGTAACCAGAGGCAAGCCCCCTCCATTAACCCCTCTGAACACTAGCCTGAATTGTGTGCATGGCATCAAATGCTTTGTGAGGTACAATGGGCATTTTGTCAACAAAAGTGGGCCACATGCCAATGTCATTCTTTTTGTTTTCTTGGAATAGCTTTGGGTTCTGCACTTACCCATGAATGAGGGTAAGAGTCTGGGTGGGCCCAGAAGAATGGATTGGGTCTAGTCCAACTTCAAAACCATAGGCTTTGTCCAGACAAATTAGCCTGGATTAAACCATTTCACCACTGCCACTGGTCCAGAGAATACAGCCCCTTAAAAGTTTTCTAAGATATGCAACTTATTCATGGATTAGGCTCAACTCATACTTCCATCACCTAGTCAATGGCTAGCTTTTCTTCCTTACTTTAGCATTTATGGGACTTCAGTGTGTTCCAGACAGTGCTTTACAACTTGAAAGTAGGAAGATGCCCAATTCACAGATCAAGCCCTATTGAATGACCACCATTTAGTTGGTGAGGCAAATACATGAAAGAGCAATAATAACTTTTTTGAAAGCTAACATTTATTGATTACTGGGTGCCAGCCAGGGAATAGTCTATGTGGTTTGGGTATTTTTTCTCTTGTATTAACTCGTTGAATTGTCAGAACAAAGTATGAGGTAGGTACTGTGATACTATATCCTTTTCTTTTCCTTTTTTGTTTTTTATTTTTAACAGGTGAGAAACTGAAGCAGAGACAGATAAAGTCATTTGTATTTCCGAGGGAAGAGCACAAACCAAGCACAGAAATAGGAAAAAGCAGACATGGAGCTTCAGGGTGACAGCAGTTGACAGTACCTGAGCTACTTTTACTTGGCAAATGTACTTCTTTTCCTTTACCCTTCCATTTATTAGAGGAAAATCTAAAATCCTGGAGGAAGCAGGGAAGCAAAACTATACAGTTAAGCAGAACAAATAACCCATAAATTAAAAATTAAATGTATGTGGGAAATATTTTTTACTTCTATGGAAAAGTGCCCAAGTGCAGCCTATCTTGTTATGGTTAGATGGGTTGTAGCCAAGGATGGGTCTTTGCCAAACATTTAGATCCAATCAAATGCAAATTTATCTGAGATGGAGCAAAACAAAATAAATAAAATAACCAAACCCATTAGAGGATACTTTTAAGAGATTGAATCATTAAAGAACAGTGCTGAGTTGACTAAAAAAGTAGAGGAAAATCATCCAAAATTAGTTTCCACTTAGATAGATGGAGACTGGCTAAATAATTTAGCTTACTTTGAGGTGACTTCATTCATTCATTCATTTAACAAATATGTATATTTTTAAAAACCACTGAGCCCTTACCCTGGTTCAAGCTCCCAGACTCTGGGCACACAATGGCACACAAATGGAAGACCAAGGGCTGCCCTCACTGAACAGACACAGGAGGGGAGTGCTCACTGGGGCACTCACTTATAGGTGACCTGGATTCCACATGCCAGCTTGTAAAGCACATGTCTTTCAGGCAGACAAATCCCTTAAGCAGTTGGATGAGAGAATATTTACATGAGGACATTCCATGTGCTCTGAGCATGTGGGGGGCGGGGGTCCTGGTGGGGGTGGGCACTGAGCACTAATAAGCACCATGCTAATTCTCTATTTCTCTCTCAGTGGCACGCATGGGATATGGACTCCTAGGAAACAGGTTCCCAGAGCTGTTTAGGCAGCTTTGGCAGTCAGCAGCACAGTCCTGGAGTGTGGGGCGCCCAAAGTGCCTCAACATAAAATTCTTGTTTAGACTGTAGGCCTATTAAGAGATGGACACAGAAGTTAGGCAGAAGGAGAACAATTTAATAGTGCTATCTCTGAAAAGGTATTTTTGGAGATTACAATGTACTCGGGTGTGTGGCCACAGCTGGGCTTCCTCACATTTTCCCATCCAAGCTGAACTCCCCGGCTCAAGACGTGCATTAGGCCCTGGCACCACCAGCAGGGGCAGTGCCTGCCTGGTGAGCACGGTGGGAGTGGTGCAAGGAGGAACAAGGAGGCTGTGTATCCAAAGGACGGGTCCTTCCACAGAAAAGAAGAAACCCAGAAAAAATGGAAATAGGAATGCCTAGTTCCTTCTCCTATTATCAGCCTCTGACAGATTCCTTATGTAACTGAAACTCCAAAACAATTGTTTAATCAAACTAGTGGCATTGTTATCATGGACAAATGGTCCTGCAGTGGACGATCCTGAGCTGGAGGACCTGGGTCTTCTCCACATGGATGGCTACTCTCCCTCTGGTCATCACATCTAGTTCCCGGCAGGAAAGGGGGCAAGACAAAAAGCAATATCAAAAAAGGTACTTACTGGTTAAGTTGACCCCCCTTTAACAAGCTTACTTAAACCCCATCTGGTGATGACCATTTACATCTCAATGGTCAGAATCAAAGCAAGTGGCTTCTGAGCCCTGGCTGCAGGAAAATCCCAAGAGGAGAGAATGTTTTATTAGGCATGTTGATGCCCCCAACATAATCAGGGCTCTCCTACTAACGTGGGGACAATTAACTGCATCTGGATGCCTGGGGGAGAACTCCTGAGAGATGCAGGGGTACGTGGACACTATTTTGCCAGAATTCGCTCTTTGAAGACTCAGTCATGTGGGACAAGCTGTCTCTGAAAAGTGCTCCCTGTCTCTGGCTTCCCTGCTACATCCACAAATCCTTTTCCTTTCATGTGGTCTCCCCTGACCTATCAACTGCCTGCATCTCACCTCTTCTCCCATGACTGCCTTCCAGCCAGCATCTCAACCCTGGAGCCTACCTGCCCCTGGCATCTCCCATTACACCTTCCTGAGTCCATTGCCCGTGTGAAGGCTTACAGGGAACCGGCTAATGAATCTGACTAGTTGTACCCCAAGAAAGGGGTACTGGCTATGGTTAAATTAATGGAATGCCCCTTCCAGACAAAATATTTTAAGCCAAGTAAATATGTAATACTGAAGTTTTAGACAATGAGTTAAGTCAATAGTAGAGAGAATTTTAAACATGGACCCCTCAAAACATTCCATTTAAATGATTCCTACTGGGCACCCAAAAGCATTTGTACAGCTCACATTTTGGAGTCATAGAGTCAGACTTTCTCAGAAAGCCTTTGTTACTTGCTCAGAGCTGCATCGCAGGATGACAGGAGTGTCAGTGCAGTGGGTGGAGGTGCCCCCAGGCAGATCCCCTGAGATCGCCTTCCCTGAGCATCACACCCACGCACACAGTACACCTGTGCTTGTCCTTTGGCATCTGTACTGAGGCTACCAGGGTCTGCTTTGCCCACGTTCACAAGAGATTTAGGTGCTTGGAGATTCTCATCCTTCTTGGGGAGACTCTTAACCAATGACTGATGGGGGGATGAAAACCCCTCACATTAAAGCGAGACAATTTTGAGGCATAACTTGGGATCCAGAAGTCCCCTGGGAGATGAGTTTGACGCTGTCCTCTGTGGGATTCTGGCTGAGATTACAAGCTTGCTGGGTTTTTTCCCCACACCTCCCACCAACCTGTTTTCCCCATTACCTTTCCTTGTTCCCTGGGAGCATCCCATACATTCACTTTAAAAATAGAGGTTGACCACAACTGTAGATAGGGCCTTGAGCTTCTAAAAGGAGCAAATTTGGTCTGAGCAACTTTTGGTAGCTTGTCAATTCGGGTAATGAATCTCAGGTCACCCTAGTTTATTATACATTTGCATTCAGCACTTATTCTGATTTCGGTGCTATTCTAGGCTCTGAACACGCAGTGCTGAACAAGTGAGGCTAACACCCTACCCTTGCAGAGCATTAGATTAGACTAAATGGCTCTCTCTTGGAGGCCTCCTCTTCCCTATTAGTGGGATTTATAGGAAGTAATGCTGGTTAAAGCAGCGGGTGATGTGGAGAAAGAGAGTGTGCATATAGTGCATTAGCAACAGAAGAAGCGATGGTGGCAAGGAAGAAGGAAGCCCTAGCACCTCAAGTCTTAAATTCCTTCTCAACCAGATCTACGCAGTGCACTTCCTGTTAGCTGTGAAGCTGTCTGGACCACCTGCAACAGGTCAGCCAGAATGAGCCACTGAAGTTAAATGGCAACTCACTGGGCTTCAAGGCACAGCAATAAAGAAGGTCACGTACTGTCCCCCTCTCTGGACGATAGCGCCATATTTCTTGGTTATACAAGAAGTCTCTCTGTGACTTGAGGCTCCACAGACTCAAGGTACTGCTCATTCCTTCAAAGCTTTTTCTTTCCCCTCTAACAGGGAGCTCCACAGCTGTCTGGCACTGTGCTCTCAGAACGAGAGCCATATGTGACGGCGAGCCGACGGCTACCTGGTTTCCATCACCACCAAGAGAGCTCGTGGGCTCCAGCACAGGATCATATATCATCCGTAGCATTCTGGGTAATTTGTTAAGGGAGACACCACTTGACTTCCACCCTGCCCAGGAAGTGTCACAGGAAGACTTCAACCTGCAGAAATCAAAGTTTGGTAAAAAGATCATTCTGAGATTGAGCAACTTTTGCAGAAACAGTGTTAGTGAAGCCTGAAAAGCACTGACTTGTAACACATCCTCTTAAGCATCTGATGGGTTTCTCAGGACTTGGGAATGAGGCGAGAACAAATTACTCTGACAGCCAAGGAGTTCTGGAGCCTGCAGATCTGGGGCTGGCCCTGGACAAAGCAGCCTGAGGCCTGGCCTTGCTAGAGCTTTTCAGGCCTTGTTTTTACCACCCTGAAAATGAGGATGAGAATTACTTATACACCATATGGGAACAGAGGAGTTGAATTTTAAGTGCAAAAAAAAAAAAAAAAACCCAGAGTTTTTGTGCTCTGAATGTGTATTAACAAGCTTTGTAAGAATGAGGCATGTGGCATCTCAACTGCTCTCAGAAGTGCCTCTGAAACCCTGTGGCCACCAGCCCTCAAAGCCTAAAGAAGCCGTGTTCCTTCCTTCCTCTCCCAATCCCTTGCGCCTCTGTGGTGTTAGTTCATAAGACACTTGTTAGCTCTCCAAACCCATCAAAATGAACTTCTCCTCCTAATTGCTCTGAATAAGCAAAAGTTGGCAGCTTAGAGAAAGTTAATGATATTAACTAATATTTTCATTATTAATAAAACTTATTTGGCACCCACTATTTGCCAGCCATTGTTCTGAATGCTTTTATGCATTATTTCATCCAATCAAAACAACACGTGTAAGAGGGAGGTAGGTATTAGTATTCTCTCATTTTATGGAGGAGACAGGTGTGGTGATGATGAAATACTTTCCCAATGGTCACACGGAGCTGGTAAGTGGCAGAAGTGAGATTCAAAATCCCATCTGACTTCAGAGTCAAGATTCTTAACCTTACTGGTTTCCTTTTCACACATCCCTAACCTCAGCCCCATTCTTGATCCAAACAGCTCCCAGCCATTGGTTGCCGGCTGTCCCTCTAACCGGGTGTGATGTGCTCTATCCTTGACTGAACTGTAAGGGGTGTGTTGTTTGGAGCAACTTTGGCCTTGTCCAACTTTTTCTCCTTTCCATTGCTAGACTTCCCTTCTCCTTCCCAGCACAGAAATTTGCAATATAGAAATACACCAGGTATTTCCATCTTGGTTTAAGTTCTCTCTTCCAGGACCAATCTCCTCATGAAATGAAGGACTTTTTCTCATTAAGGAAGTGTCAGACCTCAGTAAGAAGATGGGTGATACATTTCAGGGAGACCTACTCCAGCTCCTGGACATTACAGTAATAAGTGATTGCATCTCTGCTGTTACTCGAATTAGTCCCCCCAGACACAGCCCCAGGTCCCACACTTGGTTGGTTGGTTGTGGTTAGAGGTAGGGAAGGGTGTTTATCCAAAATTGGCCTAGGGTTTCTAATCCTGGTTTGGATCAAGGGACATAAACATCCTCAGATCATCACCACCTCCTCTTTAAGGGCCTTGTTTCGGAGGGTTAAAAGCATACCCTTGGGTGTTAGAGCTAAAATGAAACCCCAGTTTTGCCACTTTGTAGCCTTAAGCAAGTCTCTTCCTTTTTTGAACTTCATCTTCCTGTACAATGAATAAAACTAAAGGAAATCCACACAAATCAAAGTATATAGCAGAGGACTGGGCAGATTTTGAATGTTTAATTGAATGTTACCTTATTTTTATTTATGATAATTGTTAGGGAAGACATTATTACAATGGCACACAACAAGCAGGATTTCATTATTATTATTATCATCAATACTGTTTTCAGGAGTTAAGAGAATTCTAACATCGTGGAGGGCAATGGGTTTTGTTGCTCTGACACACATTTTAGAAAATGACATGGCATCAGGCAACATGGGGAAGGTGATCTTTGTTACATACTGACCAAGCTACTGTGAAAAGTGGGAGAGGCTAGGTCTGGGCAGGTCCCATTCTGTGAGTAGATCCACTCTAGAACAAGAACATTAAGGAAACTCATAGTCATTCAGTTTTTGCCATGTGCTAGGCACTTTTGGATGGGTTCACTCATTCAATCCTCCAGTGACCCCTGAAAAAGGTAACTCAATCTCTATTTGCCCCAAAGATTGAACAGTCTTTGAGAAGGTAACCAACTTGTCCAAGGTAAGTCAGATGACCAAGGGCCAGCATCTGACTCCAGCGCTGTGTTGTGACTCCTTCTCATTCTTCAGCTCTGCAGGTGGTCATGAGGAAAAGTACAATAAAAGAAGTGCTCACGGAAAAGACATGGTCACTGGTGAACTTTCTCATGCCATGTGTGTGTGTGTGTGTGTGTGTGTGTGTGTGTGTGTGTGTGTTGGGTGAAGCAGTTATAGGTTCTCCCTTTCAGGGCAGGATCCCAATTAGTGTGATAATGAGATATTTTAGAAAAACCTCTTCCCTCCTTCCTGCTGACATTCCTGCATTCCCAGGAGAAGGGATCAGCATGTGGCTAGCAGGAAGGGCTGTGGATTTTTATAATCCTTAGCTGTCATAGGCCACAACAATGGGATCGACAATGTCTCTATTGTCTCTGTTGATTTTCCTTCTTGTGGAAAAGACATCTGCACATGTGTCTCCTTTGAACCGAAGATGAATGTCAGAGGGTTGGGAGGATATCAGCCCAAATGCTAACACTTTATCTGATAATGCAGACTCATTCATTATCTGGGCTCCTCTCCCGTTAAAAATCAAAAGACAAAGGAACAAAGCCCTTCTCAGATAAGGATCTTGGACTTCTCTTCCTCTTGTTTACAACCATATTCAACATACTTGCAGTGCCAGTCAAAAACTATCTTCTTCTTTTTTTTCTGTGCTATTTATTCATGTGTTGGTTTTGGTTTCTTCCCTCTCACCATTTTTTAGTTTTTCCTTGTCAGGCCCCAGTTCTCTAGGACAGACTCAACTTCTCCTTGACTCCACATATCCTTGACTTTACAGAAAACATACTCCCACTTCTCAAGACCTGAAAAGTTTTCAGATCCCTCTGAATCCTCCCAGGAAAGCAATGGCATTATTCCTTCTTGTCTGCCCGGGGTTATGCTGTCTCTATTAGCAAGGGATGAGGGATTTCTCCCACTGTAATCAGCAGTAGTTAGTTTGTGGAGTCATTATTTGCCTTTCTTCCTTTCAAAGTTCATCTATCAATTTCCAAATAGAAATATGGTGTTTACTAATGAATAACAGTTTTTCTGGGGTCAACAGCCTAACAAAGCAATTGCCTAGTACTGGGAAGTTAAGGCGCAACTCCTTGTAAGCCAAATTCTCGGGTACAAGACAAGTCTTATTCCTATAATCACTCCTCTGTTAAATCCCTTCTCTCCTTTTCCAGTCTTAACGAGTACCCTCTGCCTCTCTCTACACTTGGATATCTCACTTCCACCTAGCATTTTGCCTAGTGAATTCTTTCATTCATCCATTGGACATATTTTTGTTTTAAGCATATTCCCTATGCCAGTCTCTGTGGTAGAAGCTAATGATTTAAAGAAAAGTAAGAGACAACCTTCACTCTCAAAACAGTCCAGACTAGCCAAAGAGAAAAAGATATACAGATCAATTATAAATGCTATAATAAAGTAATACAAAAGACTCAGAATAGTTGGGTGTTGTTTTGGCTTAATGAATAAAAAAGTCTTAATGACCAAGTCCTCTCTAAATTATTAACTGATGATTACCTAAGAGTTACCATTTCCTGGGTTGGGGTATAATGCTTATGAATATGTTTGACCAAGGAGATGAAAGACTTGTATACTGAAAATTATAAAACACTGAAAAAAAAAATTGAAGACACAAATAAATGGATAGATATAACATGTTCATATTACAAGAACTGATATTGTTAAAATGTCTATAATACCCAAATTGATCTACAGATTTACTTCAGTTGCTATCAAAATTCAAATAACATTTTTCACAGAAATAGAAAAAAAAAAAAAAATCCTAAAATTTGTATGGAACTTCAAAAGTCCTGACTAAGCAAAGAAATCTTGAGCAAAAATAACAAAGTCGGAGGCATCATACACCTGGCTTCAAAATATATAACAAAGCTATACTAACCAAAACAGCATGGTATGGTATTGGCATAATAACAGGAGAGCCCATAAATATACCTACACACTTACAGTCAGTTGATTTTTGACAAAGGTGTCAAGAACACACAATAGGGAAAAGACAGTTACTTCAATAAATGGTGTTGAGGCAACTAGATATCCACATGCAGAAAAATAAAAAAAATAAAATAAAACTAGACCCTAATCTCATACCACATACAAAAATTAACTCAAAGTGGATTAAAGCCTTAAATGGAAGACTTGAAACTACAAAAGAAACAAAAAGAACTAAAAGAAAACATAAAGGGACTGTTCCGTGACATTGGTCTGAGCAATGATTTGCTCAGATGAAAGATAAGTGTTAGATAGGATGTGGAGAAAAGGGAACCCTTGTATACTATTGGTGGGAATATAAATTACTGTAGCCAATATGGAAAATAGTGTGGAAGTTCCTTGAAAAACTAAAAATAGAAACATTTGATCCAGCAATGCCACTACTGGGTATATATACAAAGAAATGGAATCAGTATGTTGAGGAAATGTCTACATTCCTGTGGTCATAGCAGCATTGTTCATAATAGCCAAGATATGGAATAAACTTAAGTGTCCTTCAATGGATGAATGAATAAGGAAAATATGATATACTATATATACAATGGAACACTATTTGGCCTTTAAAAAGAGGGAAATCTGGCCAATTGCTATAATGTGAATGAACCTGAAGGACGTTATGTTAAGTGAAATAAGCTGGGACCAGAAAGACAAAAACCACATGATCTCACTCATATGGGGCATCTAAAAAATTAAATTTGCAAAAGTAGTAAGGACAATGGTGGTTACTAAGGGGGTTGAGGATTGAGAAGAATTGGAAAGATGTTGGCCAAAGGATACAAAATTTCAATCCAACTGGAGGAATAAGTTCAACAGATCATGGTGACTATAGTTTACACCAATGTATTATATTTTTAAAAATTTCTAAGAAAGTAGACTTTAAGTCTCCTTCTAACCAATAATGTATACAAGGTAATACATACATTAGCTAGACTTAGCCATTCCACAATGTATACATATTTCAAAACAACATGTTATATATGATTGATATATATGATATGGTACAATCTTTATGTCAAAATAAATTTAAAAATAATTTTAAAAAAGGATTAGGGGCATAATCCATGCTAATTCTCTTGAATTCACCCAAGTGTTTGATTTCATCGTTATCTAGCATTTCTGGAAATAATTATAATGTAGAAATGGTCTTGTTAGAAATTTGATAGAAAGAATATTAGTTAACAAAACACTCTGTTATTGATACATCAAGTAGGTGTATGTCTGTTGAGAACCTCTATATAATTTCAGTTTAACAAACCCTCATTACACCTGCAACCACTGACCCTTTCTTTCTTTATTTCTGTTACTGAGGGGAGATTCCATGCCTTGGTATTTAGTTGCTTCTATGTTTAATCTTAAGACTGTTTGGGGGACTCTATAATATTATCTCTTCCATAGTCACACGATCCTTCTTTCAAGAAAACAACATTATCTGAGTTAGGAATTTATTTCATAGATGCTGTTAATATCACATTCCATTCTATAATATAAAAATTAATCCCTAGCAAAAATTAATTCTTAGCAAAGATGATTTTCTCTTCCTCCTGCTTTGTGCTATTTAACCAACATGTTATAGGCATACTATATGCCAAGCACTATATTGTCTCTCCATGGAATATTTCTAGGGAATTGTTTCTCTGATGTAGGTTTTAGGATCCTCATTTTTCAGGTGGAGAAACTGGGAGCTATAAGGACGAAGTCTCTTGACCAAGGTTCATAAGTAAAAAGTGGCAGAGCTGGAATTGGAATCCTAGTCTACTCCTCCACAGCACCCCCTGAGTAACCTGGTCCTAACACCTTGGTTTTACTAGAGACCTACAGGCAGATGTAGAGCTTCTCTTCTTGTGTAATATTCAATTTCCAGCATTGAGTGGTGGCACCTTGAACTTCAATTAAATCATTATTTAGGACAGTGCATACAGGGAAAGCTTTCTTAGAAGAATTCAAGACACGCTTGTTCTGTTCTATTTTATTTAAAAATGACTTTTTTCTAGTAGTTTGCTTTCAAGTAGCACACTGGACTTATAAGTTCTTGAGCTCAGAGCTGCTCTCCTGAGGACATGTTCTTTATTTTAATTGAAGTCTTCATCATTGGCTGGCTTCCAAGTGGTCTACCAGATGTCTTTTTCTTTGCTGTAGCTGCAATAGATTATGATGTTCTAGTTTATTTTTCCAATTTGCTGTTCTGTGCTGGCAGCCTGATTTATTTCCTGAACTATACTTGAGAGGCCAAAATCATGAAGCAGGTGGCAACAAGTGAGACTTCTGAATGTACTTTCTTTGGTACATTTGAGCAAAGTACACACACTCACACACACAAACTCAGACACATACACAGAAACACACAAAGTCTCTCGCTTTTAGTTGTGATAGTTAGACCTGGATTATCCTACATTTTCACATACATGTAACTTTTTCAGAATATGTGGTCCCAAAATTGATCCTAAAGAGACTACTAAGTAATCCCCCAAAAAGAGCCTTAAACATTGTTTTTTCAGAAACCTTTCCTTCTCTTCTTGTGTACCTGCAGAAAAGTTCCCTGCCTTTCTCCCAGGTCTTCCTCAGTCCTATTTCTTTATGCTCTGGGATGCTTCACACCTTGGAATAAATTACAGATGGAGTGTGTGTGGGAACAGGAAAGCGCCTTTAAGATCATTCACTTTTTGAAGCAAATACAGAGTGAATTCTTTTTGTTTTTTACAATATTGTAAAATTTTATTTATTTATTTTTATTAAGTCATTTGTACATAGATCATGAATACATTTATGCCATCATGGGATTCAATGTGTTGATTATTTGTACAAATTGGAGTGCTTACATCCTACTAATCAACACAGCCTTCACCTCATTTACCCAATTACAGCGTTAAGACATTTGTGTTCTATACCTGATAGATCCAACTTGTACTTGCAGTATGCTCCATAGGTGTGGTCCCCTTACTAATCCTCCCTTTATCAACCCACCCCCCCTCCCTTCCCTCTCCCTCTCCTTCCCTCCTTCATCCTAGGCTATAGTTGTGTTTCATTTTTCATATGCAAGTGTGAGTGATTATAAATTGATTTCACAGTAGTACTGAGTACATTGGATATATCCATATATTTGAAGTTTTTGGCTGGGGCTGGGTTTGAACCCACCACCTCTGGCATATGGGGACCGACGCCCTACTCCTTTGAGCCACAGGCACCGACCCAGAATAAATTCTTACTCGTGACTTTATCCACAGCATCTAGAACAGCTTCTGGTGCTTAGCGAGCAGCTAAAACCATTATTTATTGGATCAGCTAATTCATCGTCAGGCATCAATTGATTGACTAAGGCCATTTGAGTAATTGAGTCACTTTTTGTTTTTCAGGGTGACTTTTAGAGCCTATGTGACCTTTCCCCCCAACTTAAGTGGCACATGATGAGGGAGTTCATTTTACTTTCCTGTTCCATAGAGGAGCAAACCAATTAAACATATAATAAAACAGATGGGAATTTTGATTTTATAGGAATCTGGGAGGGTCTGAGGGCCTCCTGGGACCTGTCATTGGAGTGAAGACTGGAAATCTCCATCTCTTAGCCAAGTTTTGCTAGCCTCAGGTGATGGTGTTAACACAGTGTTAGGCTGCCTTTTGAACAAAATACAAACAAAACCAAACAGAAGAAAAACAATCAAACCAACCCCCCACTGCCCACTGGCTGACTGAAGCCGCGGGATTGTTGTGTTGAGGAAGGGGCCAGAACAGGAGGAGGTGGCAGTCTCCTAGCAAACTGTATTGTTTGAACAATTTTATTTAGTGTGAAAAAAAAAAAAAGGCCCTCATACTGAAGATTTATTTGGAAGTTCTGGGCAGATTAACTTTTGGTAAGAGTCAGAACTAAAAAGTTTATTGGGAATGCTACATACACTCCAAAGACCAACAAGCGAATTTAAGCTAGATGTGATTAGTATGAAGAAAGTTACATTTATTGTACTCTTATGTATAATTGATCACATGAAAGGCCTTTTGTAACTATAAAAGAGACAGCCCATTAAATTGTTTTACCCTGAGGATTATACAGATTTGCAGATATTGGATTGGATCACCAGCCTATTGGTTTCATAGCAATGGTAAATCATTAAGATGCGTATTTTAATTCATATATCTTTCTTGTTATTTATTATTCACCGAATAGCTCCTCCCAGTTTTAGCTTTTTTCCAAACATCTGAACCAATCATTCTGCCTCTTTAGTTACCATGATTAAACTGATTGCTTATACTCTACAGGTCACTTGTGAAGAATCTTAAAACAGAAAAATATATATATATATATTTAGGAAGAACACAGCTGTGTTACTTAGCCATGGACAGAGAGTCTACAGAAAAAGTCAGAGGCCATCTCATCTCTTGATTTGAGTAGAGAGGCCATGACATCCTTGACACTGTTTTATGCAAATTAGTAGAGCTCATATTCAATCCTTCCATTATCAGATAAGAGTATGCTCAGAGAGTAAAAGGTTACGTTATGAATATTACCTGGCATACAGGGGCACAAGTAAATGGGCTCCTGTGTTTACACTAGAAAAGGCAGTTGGATCAGCTGCCATTCCTTCCTTATTTCAGATAGCCCAGAGCAAAACATAAGCTTAAACCCTTCCTACAGATATTTCCGAAGGATGGATACAGCTGCAGATCACAGTCTGTATCACAAAATGACTGAACCAAATTTGTCGTTGTCTGTCCCCTTGATTTACCATTTTCATTTAGGGAAACATACCTGGCGGATCTCAATCATTAGAACCAGGGGAGGTTGGAATCAGATGGTCGTGTTGCCAGGCAGAACTTCCCCAGTTGGCATGGCACATTTCCCCAGACCCCCCACAATTACTATCCACCTTCGTGTTTTTCAGGCACTGCAGAACCTTGGGATGTTCCAGCTGCCAATGACACTGCCTCTGTCTACTATTCCCTTTGTCCCCAAAGCAATCCATACTTCATGCTGATTTTTGCATTGTACCAGATTAATCCCACTTAGAATTTTAACTGGAGAGGTCAGATGGTGTGTGTGCACCTGTAAATCTAGGGTTCTATCAGCCTCGTGAAATCTAGCTGAGACAAAGGTGAGGGGAACTTGCTAAATAAGTGGTATTCAGTTTTAAATGAAGTCTCTCAATTTGTATTAAACTTTTTTTAAACAATCAGGATATTAAAGCTAGAAAGAAGTTAATGAGCCTATGGAGAAAGAAACTTCTAAAGATCATTTTGTGCTTGGGATGGTAATTGCTTTATGATATTTTGATGTCATTACAACATGAAATTAGGAGGGCAAAATGTTTCCAGAGTGTTTCTTTGGATAACCTGTTAGGCAGCTTTTAAAAGGCAAGATTATGCTGGCAAAATGATTTCCATGTGTGCCTTTGGATACCTGCTTAGCAGAACATCGTGAACTGAAGTTACAGTGCAAAATGGTTCCAATGTGTGTCTCCGAGAAGGCACCCTCTTCACTGTTATGTCCAAATTGCAGGGGAAGATTAAACCTGCAAGTAAGGGGAAAATTGGTGGAGATTAGTCTCAGTCATGATGTCAAAATGAAAAGAGAAAATCATAAGCAACAGGACTGAACCTCTCCCTGCCCCATCGAACCAAGCACTGTGTGAGCTGTGATGTTCAAAAGATGCTGAGACACTCCCCCTCTTCTCACCATGGTAACAATGAACCCTTTATGGAAGGGACCAACACAGTTTTATGTATTAACAAGTTGCAAAACAATATGGCTTGTGGTAAGGAGGAAGGCCTATTTACAGGTGAAATCCTAAATCTGCATGAATGCAAGAAAATTTCCTTTTCTCTACATTGAAAATTAAAAAATTGAAACGTCAAGAAATATTGAAATACTCTTTTGCTATTGCACCTGGAAATTATAAATAACAATCTACAATGGATACTGCCTTTAAAAAAAAAAAAAAAAAGCAATTCTGAAACATAACCAAAAATTGCATCCAGGCACCCACCAATATCCTAAGTCTCTCTCACAATCTCTCCTTTTTTCCCCCAGATGTTGCCTCCTGCTGTGTAATCTTCACATCCAAAGAGGCTCTAAGAAGCAAAACATCTGGGATTGTCTATTATAGGAGTTAGTGCTCAGAGGAAAAGAGGGTTAAAATAACTAATGTTCCTTTCTGTCGGTCCATAAAAGCATGCTTACTTTTCATATGTTTGCAAGTAAGCCCACTGTTTTGTAAAATGCACCATATTTTACAAGTCTCTTGGCCCGTATTTTTCATGCTCATTGCTGGGTTCATTTGAACTCACAGTCACGTTGTGTTTGTATATTTACATGTGCAGATAGGTATGTGACATGTGTGTTTCTGCATAGATGTGCTGTGAGGGTGGCTGTCAACATAGTTGTTGTGGTAAGAAAATGTGAAACTCAATTAGCCTGTTCTCAGAAATAAAGAAATAAAAAATTGGTTGAGATTAATATCCCCCATCACAAACACAGTGGGAAAGTTGGTTCTCATAGGCGCCTGACAGCAGACTGCCAATGGAACCATTAGGCACCAGGCCACCTCCTCCTCCCAGGGTACCCCATGCTTCTCTCCCTCTCTTCCTGTCACAGTGATATGATGAGGTGTGGAATCTATGTCTCCAAACAAAGGAGGATGACCGGTGGATAGATGTAGTGGGTCCAAGATCTTTTTACAAACAGGACTCTGGGGACAAGGAGATCTGAATGTCTTTTCTACCCTGCACCTCAACATTTACCCACTTCTGTTTTAAAACAAAATAATCGTGAGCTTAGGATTTTAGATTAGCTGAACTTGAATCAGAATAAAGAAAATGAAGGAGCCCTATGCAATTTCAGTTCACTGACATAATTGGGTATATCTCTTAATTTTAGGCTTCTCCATGGCTGCTTGGAGATTCACTTCTAGTTGGAGGGGAAATGCCCCTGCCAGGGTACATGGATAAGGTTTCTCTGACTGCATAGCCCCCTGTAACTTTTCTCAGTGATGCTATCAAGCTCTCCATGAAGTGTGAGTTTCAGTTAGTTCTGTTTATGTATTTTGTAAGCTCCTCAGAGAAAGTGCGGCTGTCACTGCTCAGTACTATTATTAAGGTTATTATATGCATATGCACTGCCACTTACTTTTGAAGAGTAAATATTTGTGCTAATTATATCAGTGTCATCCACTGTGCTAATTATATCAATATCAACATGTTGATATTAATATAATTAATTAGCACAAAGATTTACTCTTCAAAAATACATGGCGGTGTCTCTGATTCATTTGCCACGAGGGGAGTGTGAGTGAAGTACAGTCCTATAGATCTATATTTAGGCTCTGATATGCAATCAGCTTCAATAATTACCTAGTATTGTAGGTGGCCTTAGACAAGTAAAACGGTTTTTTCCAGGTTTCCTGGGAATTGAATGCTAAGATGAAAAGCATATGAGTAGCTTTCTTCCAACATTCTACTTGGTGATTAACCAACTATCCAAGTACAAAGCTGCTTCTCATTAACCCTGAAGACCCCAATATAAAAGTAGGTGGAATGAATTAAAGTGTTAAAAAATAGAGAGAAAGTAATTCTCCTGAATTAACTATTATTATTAAACAATATTCAGCTTATTACATTTTAATTGGAAAAACTACCCAGCAATAAGAATCAGAAAGGAGAATAAAAACAAAACAATCTGAGTCATAAACAAGCAGAGCACTGAGCAGAATTTAATTTGAGACTATTCATTAAGTAATGAGTTCCTGGTAATTGTATTAATGACAATGACATTATAATAGTAGTTTACTATTTTAACTATTTTTAACTCTGTATCAGATATAGTGCTAAGTACTGACCAGTGATTATTTTATGGAATCCTTACGACTCTAGAAAGCACAATTTTAATCCTTGTTTTCATTAATAAGGAAACAGAGGCTTAAGAAGTCCAACATCTGCTCCAACCACACAGCTGTAGAAGGCCTACACGGACATCCAGGTCCAAGCACCAGCACGCTCTGCAGCCTTCTCAATGGATATACCCAAGTTCCCCAGAAAGAGGAGGCCCAAGAACTCTGAAGAGGAGTCTCCTTCCATTTGCTTCGTTAGATCCCGAAAGGAACTTGCCTTGAAGCTCAGTTCTCGCCAAGAAGGTCACACTGGGGCTGCCTCAGAGGAAACAGCAAGCTCAACCATGTCTTTACCAGGAGGGTAGCAAATATAAGGCTTATCACAACCAATTCTATTTCTCCTGAATCCATAAGCTGATAAATGTAAATCATTTTTTTTTTTTGAAACTGATATTAGGCAGTAATGAAAAGGGCACAACCCCCAATTTTTTTCACAAGTTCGTGATGATAAGCCAATTTAGAAAAACATAGATTTGTAGAGTCAGAGCTTTGAGATACCCCAGTTCTGATACAAATAGGGAAAGTTGAAACCCAGAGTCTGGTAAAAGGCTAAGGCTGAATACTTCAGAAGGAGCAAAAAAAAGGAGTTGGAGCTTGGGGCACCCACTTACCTGTTCAATCTGTTAGGCCACGTGGCTGGAGCTTGGGGCACCCACTTACCTGTTCAATCTGTTAGGCCACGTGGCCTCCACTTGCGGTTAGCCTGATGGTGTTAAAGTTTCCCCAAATTTATGAGTAAACCTCAGAAATGCTCTCTGAGCATGTTCTTGAATGTTCTTGAATGTTCTTGAATCAATAATGAAAATAAAGAAATTAAGAATTTCAAAGGCCAGGCACAGTGGCTTACGACTGTGATCCCAGTACTTTGGGAGATCAAAGTGGGAGAATCACTTGAGGTCAAGAGTTCCAGGCTAGCCTGAGCAGCATAGCAAGACCCCATCTATCTATCTATCTATCTATATATATATATATATATATATATATATATATATATATATATAATGTTTTAAAATTTAACTGGGTATGGTGGCACATGCTGGAGGCTGTGCTGGGAGGATTTCTTGAGCAATAACTGCAGTGAGCTATGATCGTGCCACCGCACTCCAGCCT